>PVJS01000909.1:0-110861 GCA_004027185.1 Glis glis | reverse complement strand
GGGAGGGAGGGAGGGAGGGAGGGAGGAAGGAAGGAAGGAAGGAAGGAAGGAAGGACCAAACAGACAAATAGGAGGTACTTGGAGAGAATCCACAGACACCTATGAAAACTTGCTTATGCAGTGGGATTGGGTGTAAATCTCTGGACTTGAGAGGGTTGGCATCCACCAGTTGAAGTTTTCTGTTTTATTTTCTCTGTAAATAATGTGTGAACCTACATTCATTCTCACATAGGAATTCTAGAGGCCCATCTTAATAAACTTATAATGGCCAGGATCATAGGCAGGTAATTTGATCATTCAGCTTCCCTAGGAGTACGTTAAATATTTTAGAAATTATGGGAATTTAAAAAAAATCTGTAAAATTGGTGATGTGCCATCCTATTGACCTTTAAGAGTTAATTCACCTCCAAATGAATATGACTGTTTGCTGAGGAATTCGCTGGCTCATTGAAGGGCCCATTCTGTCTTCTGAATACATGAAAATGTAGATTGAAATGTAATGGGTCACACCCAAATAACCCAGTTATTTAGAATTTAGCAACTTCCACAGCAGATGGAGCCGTCCGTGCTGTTGTCTGGGCGTCACGTCTGTTGCTTTTTTTCTACAGCTTCGGCTGTTCTTGGGAAAGGTTTCCTTGGAGTCGCCCATGGTTAATTGTTGCGCAGTGAAATAGAGTTGCTCTGCCCTCTGTAAATGGCAAGCCCCTTTGGAAGTTTTGTGGTTTCCATGGTTACCACTTATGTTTCTGGCAGGCGCAGCAAACATCCCCTTTTTATGGGGTCATGCAAATCACTGTTTCTCTTGCCCTTTCTCACCTGTTGCTGCCGTAAACCATGACCAGAAGGGGGAAGATTCTCCAGGTTAGTTTTCTGTTTTGTCTTCTAAGTTTAGAAACTAAGTTCCTTTGGTTACAGAAAACCTGATTGGAGGGAATCAGCTCTTGTCTAAGGTGCAGCCTTTAGATTCTTGCGTGATGTTTTTTCATGACAACTGGGAAAATAGTAAACTTTATTTTGGGTGACATTTTTTTTTCACGACAACTGGGAAAATAGTAAACTTTATAGGCTTAGTGATCACTTCACAGATTTATTATGTCAAACCACCCCTCTTATAGCCACGGAAGAGTCCAAGGTATCCCGAGCTTCATTAATTGTAGAAATTCGAGAGCATAGTTTGGAAACGTAGACTAGAACAGGTGACTTGTTTGGGTCTTGTCTGCACTCTTGGTAAAATTTACTCCTTGGCTTCTCCCACCAGCACCCTCTGGTGATGCTGAGCAGATGAGGATCCCTACCCAGGGGGGCCAAGAGGAACCCAAGATCTTGCATTTCTCACAAGTTTCCTGATGGTGCTGATGCTGCTGATTCTGCGTCCCCACTTGGAGGAGGGAGGATTAATGCTACAAAAAGTTTGAGAGCTGCTAAGCTCCTCAGCATAAATCCCCCTTCCCTCCTGATGTTTAATGAACCGGCTGCACACAATTCGAGAATATTCAGTGGTTCTGGCTCTTCATTTAGAAACAATGCGGTAATCATCAGTAGGCTTGTGTTTCCATTGGTGTGGTGCTGGGTGAGTTCTGACGACTATGGCAGGTGTTTTCCCCAAATTTGAGGATTTTTTTTGCCGTACCGGGAATTGAACCCCGGGGCATTCTACCTCTGAGCTTCACCCCCAGCCCTATTTTTTATACTTTAGGATTTTTATTTTTGTTTTGTTTTGAAAAGAACAGATTAAATTTCTTGACATGGGTGTTTCTATGTAAGTCCTGCTTTGAGGAAAGTAAAGAATCGGGAAGTGCTGTGATAGGAACGAGGTGAATTGCGTCCACATGGATGTTTTTCTCTTCTTCCTTTGAAAGAAGCTGGTGTGGCAATACCAGGATTTGGTAGAAGGAGGGATCCTTTTCAGCTCAGTGTACTTACCTTGCCCCTCTGGGAATGTGATGTGAACTTCAGAGTGAATGGGTGTGTTCGTTAACTAAGGGTGTCCCCAGGTCTCGGTTCTAAGTGCCCGTCAGCACCTCCTGCTTGTCCTGGACCTGTTGCCCTTCTGTGGCTCCAGGGCTGCTGTGTTATCTTCTTTTGTGACCATCATTGCATTTCCAGTTGTATGGGAAGGTTGCCAGACTTCCCAGCAACAGCAGCATCAGCTTGGTGCGCTCGACCTGGACCTGCCGTCTTTCGGGCTCCAGGGTACTGTGAAGAGGCAGAGTCCCAGGACACGGCTAAATCCTCCTGGGCAGCACAAACCATTCTGCCCTCAGCACTGGGGGTCCCTTGGGAGAGATGAGAAGGATTCTCTTTTTATAGTAAAGTGAAGACCATTTTCTAAATTTTAAAAATGTGCCCTGGGGGAACTATGAGCCACGCAACTGAGCATGTGGACAGATCGCTGAGAGACTATAGAAGTAGAGCGTCTAGATCCTGAGAGGGTGTGGAATAGTCAATACGAGGAGTCACTTTTTCTAGAGAGTCATAAGTGCTGCCCCAAGCAGTGGTGCTCCAAAATCCCTTATATGTGGAAGCCTTCCAGTTTCCATGTCACGGTGCTAACTCTTGCCCTTTGCCCTTTGTGCAAGCCACAGTGTGTGTGTGTGTGTGTGTGTGTGTGTGTGTGTGTGTATTTGTATGTTGGGTAGTATTTGAGTATCTGTATCATATGCATGTGTGTATCTCTGTGCAGGTGTAAGCAGGTGTGTGTGTGTGTGTGTGTGTGTGTGTAAGCAGGTGTGTGTGGGTGTGTGGTATGCGGTAGGTGGCTATGGTGTTTGTACATGCCTGAGCACCTCTTTAAAGGCGGGGTTCCGGCTGCATTCAGCCTTGCATCCTCCACAGCAGACGTAAAGCATAGTCCACACAGTAGGCATTCAGTAAATTTGTTCACTTAAAATGAATGATGGAAAAAAGGAGATTGTTTTCAAATTGATTTTGCAAAAGTCAAATAACTACATTCTGAAATGAGCACATGATTTAATAAGAGAAAAAGTTCCCATCACGGGTTCATCTGTGAGGCACCCCTGGGCTGGGGTGCAGCGATACAGAAGCGGGGCATCCCGTGCATCCCACCTCTGCTCCGGGGGGCGCAGCTGGATTTTTGCACATTGTTTAGGAGACTAGGGAATGAAAATTGCACGATCCAGTGAATTATGGGTTTTACCCCGACACTGAACCATTTTTCTCCCTTCTGTGCCAGTGTGCCCTTAGGAGCCAGATCTGAGCAGCAGCAGCACCCCCGGGCAGCTGCGATCCCCGGTGCTCAGTCAGGTGCATCACACCTGGGACCCGCCAGGGCTGCCACAGCACACCTGTGCTTGCAACAGCAGCTGTAAGTGCTTCTCTTTGTGGTTCTTAGTCTGAGCTCACATGGGAACTTCATACATTCTCCAAGTTCTCTGCTCACCCCTCCGCTGCTGTAGCCGTGGTAGGCATTTTTCACACTAATTTCATGGATCTCAATGGAAGTTTCTACACACTCAGTGTCACATTAACTTTTAAGGAGTTCCTAATTTTTGGTTGCTGGGTTTTGGAGACAGTAGCCTTTGGTCACTTTGGGTGACCAGAGGCCCCACAATACATGTGTCTTCATGTGTCACATGACACTGAATATTTTCAGAAGCCCAGCCTTTAGAAGTAGGGGCCAGAGGGAGGCTGAAATAGGTGAGGAGGGACCCTCTTTTGGGGGTGCCTGGGAGGGATGATGCCTCCAACCTCATAGCTGCCATCCTCTGGCAGTGACTAGGTACAAATCCATGCATTAGACAGAACCAAGAGAAACAGAACCAAGAGGGTGAAGATTATTATCTATCTATCTATCTATCTATCATCTATCTATCTATCTATCTATCATCTATCTATCCATCTATCTATCATCTATCTATCTATCCATCTATCTATCATCTATCTATCTATCCATCCATCTATCTATCATCTATCTATCTGTCATCTATCTATCTATCTATCTATCATCTATCTATCATCTATCTATCTATATCTATCTCTACACAGTAAAGATGGCTGGCTCACATTATCATGGAGATTGAGAAGTCCCATAATCTGCCTCCTGCCAGCTGGAGAGCCAGGCAGGTCAGTGGTGCCCTTCAGTCTAAGTCCGAAGGCCCAAGAATCAGGAGAGCCCATGTCCAAGGGCAGGAGAATATGGGTGTCCCTGCTCAAGCAGGGAGAATACTTCCCTCTTCCATGTTTTTGTTCCACTTGAGACCTCAATGGGTTGGACGGTGCCCACTCATATTGGGGAGGGGAGATCTTCTTTACTAAGTCTATCGGTTCGAGAGCTAAGCCGTCCACAAACACTCACATCAACACACTCAGGAATAATGTTTCACCAGCTCTCTGGGCATCCCATAGCCCAGTCCATTGGACACATGAGATTAACCATCCGGACCCAGCTGGGAACTTCAGCAGGGACTGGCCTGGTGGGTGAAGACCTGGTGTCTGCCTGTCCTCTGTCAGGGTTTGGCTTCCTGAATCTGTAGGAAGCTGCCCATGCAGGTCATGAGTGCTAGGGGAACCCCTTCTCCCATGAACTTGACATGAACAGCCTTCCATGAAGGCTGACTTGGGGAGAAATGAACTTGGAAGTAGCACGATTTTCCTTCTTCCACGCCCCAGAAGAGAGAGTGCTGCGGAGGTGCTCTGCAGGTCTGCAGGGGCAGCACGCCCTCCTGGACTGTGTGCCTGGACTGTGTGCCGTGCTCAGCCCCTGGTATTGTGTTTGGAGAGGGGGTGCCCCCCTGTGCAAATCTCCATGCGGAACAGCCGGGGGTTTCCTAAATCAACAATACGAGTAGGAATCTGTTAAAAAAATGTGTTTTTCCAAGAATGTTTAAAGCATATTCTAAACATTGTATTTGATTTTAAATGTTTGTATGATATTTCACATTATTTAAGGAACCCTGTTATAAATATATGTGTGTAGTTGAATATAACTTAAAATATAACTTTCAAAAAAAGAATGATTCCAAGTTATTTCTTTTGAAAGCTAAAACTTTGTATTGAGACATTATAAATAGTTTTGTGTTTTTACTCTTGTGCAATAGGAATGGATATAAGCCTATATCAATCTGTTACCTCTTCTGTATTTTTTTTGTGTGTGTGGTACTGGGGATTGAACCCAGGGATATTCTACCTCTGAGCTACACCCCAATCCCCCAAGCCCTTTTTATATTTTTTGTTTCGAAACAGGGTCTTGCTAGGTTGCTGAGAGTCTCACTAAGTTGCTGAGGCTGGTCTTGAACCTGTGATCCTCCTATCTCAGCCTCCCATGCCCGGCTGTTAAATCTTTAACTTGCCCTGTCTCTGCCCATGGTCCAGGTTGAGGGATGTTCTTCCATCAGTCTAGACTGCGGGTGGAGAGCAGCTCCAAACCCTCCTGAGCTTCCCCTGCATGTGACCTTTCGGCAGGAACTCAGGACTGTGGTGTGGTCTACACAGGCTCCTGTGACATGCCAAGATTGGTTTTTTCACTTTATAATTTTTACCCCAAATATCATATGGTCACACTCAAATGATTATATTTTTTCTCCTGTGACTGTAATGGGTTTGGGCAGTGGATTCATCATTTGTTAAAATAGACTGATGCTAGCGGGGCGTGGTGGCGCACGCTTGTAATCCCAGTACTTTGGGAGGCAGAGACCGGAGGATCCGGGTTTGCAGCCAGCCTCAGCTCTCGCTCTCTCTCTCCCTGTCTCTCTCTCTCTCTCTCCTTAGTGAGGCCCTCCGCAACTTCATGAGACCCGGTTTCAAAATAAAGCATAAACAATAGGGCTGGGGGCGTAGCGCAGAGGTAGAATGCCCCTGCGTTCAATCCCCGGTACCGCAAAAAAAAAAAAAAAAAGTAGGCTGATGGTAAATTAGTCAACCTTCATTTTTTAAACATGCACTAGGGAAATTACCTGATAGGACCAATTTCTAGTTGTATTTTGGCTTCTGTTGTAAAAATGTGATTTGAATGTGGTAAGAAAATGTTCTGAGGAATATGACATTAAACTCTCTCACATCTCTGTTGGCAAAAATGAAAGAACCAGAGGATCCCACCCCATAATTTTTTGTTCCCAAATGTCATGATGCACGGGGATAAGATTTAAGTTAGGGGAGAATCCACACTAACTGAAGATTTCTAAAAAATAGTCTTTTCAAAGGCATTTTGGAAAGCATATATATTTTCCTTTGCAAAGGTGATAAAGAAATAGTTCCTGTGTCCCACAGGAGGGACTCCAGACAAAGGGGAACCTTAGTGGAGTGAAGGAGGGGACCTAACTCAGGAGACAGTACGGGGAGGAAGACATGAAGAGGGAAACACCTCAATGGACATGATGTACATATACAAATTTATCAAAGTCAGTCCCTGTGCTGAGCCCGGGAAGGAGGGGAGGGAGAGGGAGTGGGGTGGGCACTGGGGGAGGCTCAATGAGTGCTGTGTGCATGTGTGCCTCTATCACCCTGAACTGCATCAAGATGTATGACTACAATGCACCAATAGAAAAAGAAAAAAAAAGACATAGTTCCAAGTGATGGATATTATGAGATATATCCCTGCTGCTGTGGGGGCAGAATGGGGTTCCCAAAGTTGTCCTAATGCCTGGAATGTGTGAATGTTACCTTACAGGGCAAAAGAAATTCTGCAGATGTGACTAAGGGTCTTGAGGTAGATTATCCTGGATTATCCATGTGGGTTCTAGAGGTAACCACAAGAGTCCTTCTAGAGCAAGGTGGAGGGAGATTTGCCCCAGAAAGGAGATCTGATCTGGAGACAGAGCAGAGAGAGACCTGGAGACGCTCTGCTGCTGAGCCCAGGGCGCAAGGATATGGCTCTGGCTGCTGAAAAGGTCTCTAGAGCAGCCGGAGGGAATGCGGCCCCAGTGAAGTCTAGTCCCAGGGAAACCCTTTTCAGATTTCTGACCTCCAGAAATGCAAGAGAATACGTTTGAGTTTATGGTAATTTGTTAATTTATTACATGGGAAACAAACATACCACTCTACTTTCTAGCTAGTAAGCTCTTGGCCTAGGGGTGTTGAGTTTTAAAAATCACAATTAATATTCAAATGTATAATGAACCTTGTGAAACTATAATAGCTACTATGTCAAATAAAGGGAGAATTAGATTGTAAAAAAAATTCGGAAAAAACAACAACTCTGGGGTCTAGAGCGTTTGAAACGCTTTGGAAGTGGAGGGAATCAGTGCTTCTTTAGTTTCTTGGCATCCGTTACACCGCGCTGTGTTAAACCATCTGTTCTGTGCCAGGAGCTGCTGCAGCCGCAGTATTGGACAATCGATGATTGTAAATTTTGCAGCGGTTGTTACGGTCTCCTCTTTGCCAGCACTCCCCTCCCCTCTGTTCCCCTCTTTCTTCCTCCCAGACATGAATGTGTATTCCCACTGGCTGACATTTTCTGGAAGACTATTCCAAAGGATGTATGTAGTTTTTTTACTTAATAAAAACTTTTAGGATATCCTGGAAAGCAAATAGGATGTTTTCTTTTTAAAGATCTGATGGAGCCGGGCGTGGTGGTGCACTCTTGTAATCCCAGTACTTTAGGAGGCAGAGACCGGAGGATCCAGGTTTGCGGCCAGCCTCAGCTGTCTCTATCTTTCTCTCTCTCCCTCTCTCTCTCTCTCTCTCTCTCTCTCTCTCTACTTAGTGAGGCCCTCCGCAACTTCGTGAGACCCGGTTTCAAAATAAGTATAAAAAATAGGGCCGGGGGTGTAGCGCGGAGGTAGAATGCCCCTGGGTTCAATCCCCAGTACCACACACACACACAAAAATAAATAAATAAAAATAAAGAACCGATGGAATCTAGTAGATTTGATACCTCTTTGGATGAGATGCAGTAGTAGAATTCTCTGGTGACGATTACTCTTTTACTCTAAGGATGGTGAATTTCTAAAGTTTCATCATGTTACAGGATCCTTAAACTTACCAGGACACACTCAGTTGGCTCATTTGGCTGCATGATTTTTTTTTTAAAACTTACTTGAGACAGGAGATTTATTTTTCTACAAGACTTTAGTGCGAGAATTCACATTGACAACATTGAATTTGATCCTCACTTTGAAGAGTTTGCCTTTCCATGAAATAAGGCTGAGCATTTTTACCACTTTAATTTGGCTTTGCTTTATTCTGCATCTTCATGAATGTTCTCCCTACTTTGGCACACAGCACTATTTGGTGCACAACACTGTAGGAAAAATGCCTAATTACTGAAAAACTTTGACTGAAATTCAGAAAGAACATGCAGCAGAACATATGGGTTCAGGTTAAGTTTATGTGACTTTCAAAATTAGATAAAAATAGTCTGTAGCTAAGCCACATTAGTGCTTCCACTGAAAGGACTTGGTTGTCAGCAGGACAGAAGGAGCTGGTGTCTGAGGCTCCCTTTAATTTAAAATGCCTTAAAAGGAAAAGCAGGATGCACAACACAGCTTCTGCTGGCATAGGACCAGGCTCTCCTTGAGATCTTTCCAGAATATTCCACACAGTGTGGCAGAATCGAACACGAATGTTGACTTTTAAAACCATTCTGTGTGTATTAAGAGATTGTGCATTACTACAAACAACTAATTAAAACAAAAAAAGGAAGAAAGAAAAATAACGCTGTGTTGTGAATTGGAAGACCAGGATCTCGCCTCCTGCGTTTGTCATCTCCTATTCACATAACGTTAGACAAGTCCCTTCAATGCACTCAGCTTTAGTTTCTTCATTTGCAAAAATAGCGGTATCTCCCTTGCTTCCCACGCAGGGGTCTCTGGAGGATCGACAGATTAGGTATATGGAAATACTTAGTAAACTATGTTAGATAGAAAGGAAGTGCTTAATTATGAAGGCATCTTGGCCATTGCTGGAGTTACAGAATGCTCAGCTTTTTGCACACTTATTTATTTTCTGGATGAGGTGGAGGAGACTCGGTCTGCTGTTGTTCTGTGAAACAAGGAAGACGGGGCGGGGGCTGGTTCAGCTCCTCTCTCATCTGGAAGCCACAGATGTGAGTTCCTTGAACTTCTGATGCCAGAAACCCATGGAACACTACTCTACCCCCATTCATGCCTACACTGTGAGGAAGTTTCCAAGATTCCTCTTCAGCCTCTGGTGCAGAGAGAAGATGTCTGCGCCAAGCAGGACAGGGGGAGGACATGTCCCACTCTGCCAGGATCAGACTGTTACACACTGCTATTAATCGTGACTTCTCCTCCCAGTGTTTCCTGGTTATTAATAGGTTGGTTTAGCATTGCTTATGGATTTTGCTCAGAACACGGGTGCTAGACACATCACCCTGGGATGACTTCTGGTTGGAGAGGTCTTCTAAGAGCAGGGTGTTGGCTCGGGCCCAAGGCAGTGGGGTCAAGGGATGCAGACAAAAAACGTTGAAACTGTGAATCAAAATAAGCTTTTCCTCCTTCTAACTTGATTCTATCAGGTATTTTGTCACAGTGATTGAAAGCTAACAGTAGGTTCTGAATTTTTTTTTATGGTACTGGGGATTAAACCCAGCGGTACTCTTCCTCTGAGCTACACCCCCAGCTCCTTTTTTATTTTTTGTTTTGAAACAGGGTTGTGTTAGGTTTCTGAGAGTCTCTCTACATTGCTGAGGCTGTCCTCAAACCTGTGGTCCTCCTGTCTCAGCCTCCCAAGTCCTGGGATGACAGGTGTATGCCACTGCACCCGGCTTTGAATAAATATTTCTTGAATGAATGGATCATTTGAAGAGCGGTGACCTAGTGAGAGATTGGCTGTTTTTCCTATGATCATACCCATAATCTCAACTTTAAAATACTATTCTGAAACACCCTGCAGAGTTTAGAATGTGAGAATGATAAAACTTTGGGCCCGTGTGGATGGGCTATTACTGCAGTATGCAGGGGGCCTTGGGCTATAGAACCAGCATTCGTTCATTCATTCAACAGTTTTGTATAAATGCCTACTAAGTGTCAGGTAAGGGTACTTAGTGGATTATGGAAGCACTGTGAAAACAGATTTCCAAGTCCTGTCCCCTGTCTTGTTTTTCCTGTCCTCACCCCCCATGGTCACCTGCCTTCCTGGTTAACAAGGCGGCTTTGCAGAGTGGTAGCAGGCTGTGCCTTGCACCTGCCCCCATGCAGACCCTCTGCTTGGCCAGAGTTGGCCAGCATTTGAAGATTCCTTGGCCTCTCTTGCTGTCTTGAGGCATTGGTTTGCTACACACGCAGGTTTTGCTGTTAGACCTGGAGGGCTCAACTCAGCACCCTCAGGGGTGTCACTGCAAATTTGCCCCTCGTTATAAATCTGCTTTTCATCCGTCATACATTTGAAGCATTTAGTCTGTAATAGATACTGAGAATACCCTGACGGAAAAGGCAGACATGGTTGGGGAACCTTACAGAACCGCCATGGCACCCAAGAGGATGGGCAGCTGCGAAGTAACCACAGTGAGGTGTGGAAGGGCAAATAGAGAGGGCTCAGAGGACACAGCAGCGGGTAGCAATCAGGGGGGCCCAGGGGAGGCCTTGCAGAGGAGGGCCATTGTCTGGACCCCTTGGAAGGGACAAGGCCTGGGTGCATGGTGGGGAAGGGTGTTTCAGGCAGAGGCAACTGCTTTGTCGGAAGGAAGGAGGTTTGAGAATACTCAGAGCAGGGCTGGATCCATTCTGTCTGGACAGTGGCATTCATCAATGTGGACTTTGCCAACTACTTTTTCTGCAGTTTGGGAAATGGATTGGAAGAAGGAGGCAAGATGGGGTGTGGAAGGCCCATGAGGAGCCTCTTCTGCAGTCTAAACCCCAATGGCGGTGTTTCTTCCATTCACTGTAGGGGAGAGGGAGGGAAAGCTGTCCACACAAAGGTCTAAAGAAGGCTCAGTATCTTGGACGTGGTAACCACTGCATGGGGGGGGGCTTCAGGATGAAGAGGGAGATGACACTCACTGTTTTCTTGCTGGATCCTTAGGAGAATGGGTGCTCCAAGGCAAGAACAGTGGAGAAGCCGTATGAGTTGGTGGGGGCAGGGTATGGGGTGATGAATTCAAACCTTTGTACCTTAAGACCCAGCCCAGTGACTCGTCTCTCCCAGCTGCGATGAGCCTTGTGATCATACTGTGGAGCACACTTCAGGGCAGAACCAGAATTCTGCCCAGGCCACCTAGACTCACTGAGGATTTATCTCAAAGGCTTTATGGGAGCTCACATTCTATATATGGAAGTCAAAAAATGAGGAAAGATCTCAGGAGTATGTGTTGTAAAGAGGAATATGCACTTAGACCTGTATTGTGTAGAGGACACAGAAAAGCAACTTTTTTTTGGTACTGGGGATTGAACCCAGGGGTACTCTATACCCCTGAGCGACACCCCCAGCACTATTTTTGGCAGAAGTCAAGATCAGATACAGGAGACCAATTGAGAAGCCCCTCTGTAGCCTCACGCTGATGGTAGCATTTATTCAAGTGGCTGTAAAGGAGTAGGAGGGAAAGAGGTCCATTTAAGAAGTCTCATTAAGTTGTTGAGGGTCTCTCTAGGTTGCTGAGGCTGACCTCAAACCTGCAATCCTCCTGTCTCAGCCTCCCAAGTACTAGAATGACAGGCATGTGCCACCATGCCCAGCATGGAAAAACAACTTTAAAAGAGCTGATTGATTCCTGAAGAAGGCGATTAAGTCCTGTGTGGAGAGAGCAGGATGACTGAGAAGTCATGCCAGGCCCAGGTGGCTTAGTCTTTCTATGCTCACTCATACCCCCTCACCCTGAGGGAGGAACTAATGCAAATCTGCTCCACATATTCTGGGATGGTTTTAACCTTCAAGCGACTTGAAGATCATGGAGACAGACCTGCTGCGTGTGAACAACGATGGGAACTCAGTAGCTTCCTTTCTGTCAGTTCAAGTACTTCTTTATTACAGTGATAACACATGATTACATCTAATTGTGATGGAACACACCCATATAATTTACTGAAATTATTTTACTTCTGGTTAAATAGCACCTACGCTACCTTCCCTAATTTCACTCTTTTCTAACAAGAATACACATTGTTCTATGAAGAAAATTGACAGCCCTTTGATTTCATTATCGGTTACGGCAAATTCGCGGTCAGCGTTCAACAAATACTCCGTAATTATTTAATTTTGAAAGTTCCCTTGGCACACGTTCAGGCTGGTGGGTCATTACAGGGAAGGGCTCCCGGTGAGCAACCATGGTTCTGGGCGGCTCATGGAGGGAGGGGCCCGGCTTCATGAACTCCATCTCCTGGAAATTGATGTTGATTGTATTCTGGGGCTGCATGACTGGGTCTGCTGTTCTGGAAGCTCCTCTTGGCTTTGGCTTTTCAAGACTTTCTTCTTATAGATTCCGGCACCTGCTCAACACACCCACTTGCCATTTTGGTCCACAATTAGAAATTGCACGACAAAGTCACATGGAGCTTTCCCATCCCTGTCAGCCTCTTACCCCTGACTTTGATGATGCCAGAGACCCAGGACCTGTCCTTTTGGCCCTATCCCATGGGGATGCACTAAGTTACACATTACGTGTCACCCTTCTTAAATGGGATCTGTTGGCAGCCATCTAACAACTGGGCTGTTCAAGACTCTGCATGATTATTTGCAATCCATATGGAAAGATTTAAAAATATTATTATATCAATTATGTTTTTATTAATAATTTGAAAGTCACACTGAACACCAGAGCTGTTAAAAACCAATTGGAACCTCAAATATATTTTTAAACACTTTAGAGCAGCTAAATGTGGCTATGAAAAAAGTAAGATATTGGGTAATTTTAGCAACTCCTAACCAATGGTTTGAAGTTAAAACAATCTATGTAGTCTTTTAATAGAGTGTCCCCATTATAGTTAATATAAAATTAAACTTCTTCAACTAAATTGGCCCTTGTCTAATGCTAAATCAATCGTCAAATGATCCTAAAAGGAAGCCTAAATTATCTGGTTCCTTCTATTCTTTCATCTGCCTACAGCCGTCATGTAAATTACTCTGGATGGCTGTGTTAATTTAATTATATTTGAAAGTTTCGCCAGGGGGTTGAGGACCAGTAGGGTACAATACCATTTCTCTTGATATCCCTCTTGATGGTTTCTGATTTTATTTTTGACATCTTTTGTCTGACTCTGTTCTTGGCAAATGTAGAAAATGTCTGCTTGAGTGACAGTTAATCTACCAGGACAAATTTCTGATTGGTCACTTTGAGCCTATTCTTATTATTGATCACTGAATTTATAAACCAGGAAGTCAAAGACAAGGTAGAAACACCCTGCTACCGAGCTAGAAGCCAGAAGGAAACCTCCTGGAGGTAGCTGGAAATAAATCACTGAGCTTCCTTCCTCTCAGGAAAAGCTGCCGCCAGAGGTGTTTTGCTGCACCTGCCCAGGCTCTGTGTCACCGGAGTACTGAGGTTGCAGGGACCAGGGTGACTGATGTTTGGTCACTGGTGAACTGGCTGCTCTTCTTTGCAGAAGAAAGAGATTAAGTAACTCTCCTCTAAGTCCTTCAGAGAAGTCAGGTGGACTAGAGGAGGTTTGACAACCTCTGCCATACAATCAGAAAGAGTTCTGATTGATAATCTGTGGACCTAGCCCCAAGGGGGATACAGGGCTGTGACCTAGCATTCCACTTCCCCTTCCCCAAACAGGCTGTAGCTGAGCTCATCCACTGGTAATTAGTGAAAATAACTGCTGAAGTGTGGGTGTGGGTTGAAAGTTTGAGTCATAGACATGTGAAGTATGATGATTTTTTAAAAAAAAAATTATACTAAATGGATTTTCCCATTGGATCAACCAATCCTAAATATCTTTCTGTTGAAAGTGAAATGCTTTGCCTTCCCTGAACTAATAAAAAGTATGCTAGACCCAGGACAGGAGGAGGAAACTGGCTATCACATCCTCAGTCCCCTTGATATGAAATTGGTGAATCATTACTGTGGTACACTAGATGTTTCCAGAACACTAGTTTCTCCCCCCCCTCCAACCTATGGTATTTTCTGTCCAAATGGAAGATAAATAGCTTTCAGTCCTGGATTCTGAATTTTGTTGCAATTTTTGGTCAGGAGAAATTACTAGGTGAGGAATTTCTTTTTCAGACAGAAGTGTGGTTCTGGGACTGCTCATAATGATTGGACATCTGTCACATAGGCACAGGGGATTATGAAAACAGAGGGCAAAGTGAAGGCCTTTGGAGGTGGGGATAGACTGAAAACTGAGGCTGTGATGTGAACAAAGCGCCCTTCATCATTGGGTTGACGTGATGCTACCCACTGACGACATCTGTGTCAACATGACTTCTCTGCTCCAAGGCAGAGCGTCACCTGGCCTGGCCCTTGTCTCCTTCTTTGTCCTCACTCTCTGATTTCTCCCTTGCACCTGTCCTCCAGCCACACCCACAGATTCCCTTTCTTCAGCTGCTGGATGTGGCCTGAGTGTTTGCTCTTCTACCCGCTGAGCGGTTCCCATGGGCGCCTTCCCTGTTGGAAGGGTTCCACCTAATGCAGTCTCCTCCTGGGCAGCTCTATTGGTCGCTCTCCCGAAGGTCACACCAACCATCACTGCATTCTGCTCTTCTCCATAGCACTTATTCTGTCCTGCCATTGTATCACGCAGCTCTGTGCGCCCTGGCTTATTCTCTGTCCCCTCACGTGAGCGCATCTCTGGAGAGTGGGGCTTGCTCGGGCTCTCTACTGCTGAAGCTGGCAGCAGTTTCTGGCAATCCACAGATGCTTACTATTTGTTAAACACTTTGAAGGAAAGAGTTCAGGTTGTGCGTTGTGGAACTGCACTCGTAAAAATAAATATTTACATTTTCTTGGTTTCATAACACCACCAAAGAGAAGAGTATAATTTATAATGTGTAAACAGTGAAAAAATCTTTAATCATAACGGAAGGCACTGGTTAATGTTCGTTGTCATTTACTGAGCCCTTTCTCTGTGCCAGGCATAATTCTGGACACTTAATGTCTTAGATGATGCTAAGTGTTTGCCTTTTAAAGAAATCTATGACTTTTATTGTTGTCCCAGTACAACAAGCAGTTTACGGTGTGCCTGGTGTTGGGGCAATGAGCTTCTTTATCCTTAGGGGCCAGAGTGGTGTCATTTTAAGAGCGGCCCTGCTGTGCTGGCCTTTATCCATCACCAGATGTCCAAGGTTGGAAGTGTTCATTTTTAACATTTTGAAGATACACCACTTTAGGATATTATTTAAAGTACATAGAGCTGGTCCCATGTGGATTTCCTAACATTCAAGCTTAGCCCCGGCATATGGTGCTTAGTACATGGGTGCTGTGGCCCAGGCCCCTGTTTGGCTCTGAAATCCACTTACTGGGAGATTTCCCGTGGTCTCTGAGGACACCAGCTCTCAGGTATAGGGCAGGCTCTCCCTCTCACCCTGTGTGAGTATCTAAGAAGTCAGCGGTGCCTGGGGCAGAATGGGAGAGAGTTGGAGAAGTCTCTGCTCGTGGGTAGTGGAGACCCTAAGAGCTGCCTTCATGCACACCTCATCGGGCAAACGTGTGAGTCCACTCTCTCTCTCTCGCCTATTTTCGTTTAAGTCTGGGAGAGGCCAGAGGCTTCGTGTCCTTTCCCTGACAGCTTGATTCCAGTGCTTCATGTTGCCCCCACACTGCCATTTTGTGGGCACCTTCTGTATACAGAGTAGAGCGCAAAGTGATCAAGCAGACATCTTCTCTGGAGTGAAATGTTCTGGTCCTGGCTGCATCAGGGTTTAGAGTGTTGATGTCTTTTGGGAAAGGATCCAGCAAGTCAGAGAACAGCACAGTCCTGACACTTCCCTTCCCGTCTTTGCTTTGCCCCCTCTTCCCGCTGTCTCTCTGCCTGGTTAGACTCTTGGCTAGAGCAGCGGGTATTTAATGACAGAGGGGCCACTGATTCCACAGGCCTCTTGTCTGATGGATTTCAAAGGCTTGTTCCTCTCCTTGAAGTTGAGGGCTGACGTGCAGAGGGGCACCCGGATTCGCTACCATGCTTTCTGGCTTTTCTGGGAGTGTGCCAAGCGCCAAATGCCAGGCGCAGTCTATGTTTCCTGGGGCAGGAGTGGGCTGGCTGACACTTGAGGAAGCCTGCGAGGCAGGGTGTTTAGAGATGCCCTGTCTGAAAGTGACTCCAAGCCTGCTCTGTCTATCTCTGGCATGAGGATTTGCAGGAGACTGTCAGTCTTGTCCTGGATATCAGTTACTTCAAATCACATGTGTGCCAACTGTAGCTGGCATGGCTAGGCTTTCTTGCCCTGGGCCAAGTGGTTATCAGTGCATATGCACGTTTATCAGTGGATAAGTCTTCAAATATAAGACAACTTGGTCCATGTGGCAAATAGGTAGCTGCTTCTTTTTGCTTGTATGTAAACTATGTATAAATTATATTTGAAATTAAATTTCAACTGTGCATGGAAATTATTCCTGTCTTTCATTTAACTGCTACAGAGCATTGAACTCTACTCTCAAGGAAAAATAAACCATGTTGGATCCAGAGATTGCTGTGTTTCCTAACACACATCCCTTAGCTCGTTCCTTAATACTGTCATTTTTATTTAAAAAACTATTTAGGAACAAAGAGAAAGTTGACTCAGAATGCTCATGATTAGATGTTTGTCTATTTTGGTTTCTGTGGTAGTTTGATCATTTTAAATATTGTCCCTCTGCCACAAAAAAATGTAAATATCCCAATTCCATCCTATGTTTAGTCATGACAGTGACACACTCTGGAAATTGAACTAGTTACATTTTTTTTCTAGGTGGGTTAATGAATAGTTTTGTTTCTCATTTTCTACCAGTTGAAAATATTTAGCTGTGTGTACCTGAAGATGTGGGTTTATGCCAAGCAGCCAGCTGTGTGTCCAGAGTTCTTGGGGTGCCCTTGGGGACCCAGGCTCCTTTTCTTTTTTGCTTTGTCATCTTGGTGTGTAGCTTTCGTCTTCATGCTTGGTTGTTGGAGGGTGAAAGGCGGCTGCTTTCCTGGAGCCTAGAGTCTGTATTCCAGCAGGAGGAGAGAAGGGGCACGAGGCAGGAGCGCAGGCCAATGGGGCCTTCCTCCCTCAGTGAGAAGGGACATCGAGTGGACAGCAGCCATATCTGCTCCACGTTTCTGAACTCGTCACATTGCTGGCTTAGCTTTGGGTTGCTTTTCTCTGTCCACCTCACATTCTTTTTAAACTTAAGAGAGTATTATCTTAAGAGTATACACTTAAGAGAGTATTATCCACACACATTTCAACACAGAGAGGTATGTAATGATATTTGTCTTTAAAGAATTTATTGGCAATTTAAGGTTTTTTTTTGCCTAAGCCTTCTACACTGTAAAAAATGTAAATATAGCCAGGTGTGGCGGCGCACGCTTGTAATCCCGGTACTTGGGAGGCTGAGACGGGAGGATCTGGGTTCGCGGCCAGCCTCAGCTACTTAGTGAGGCCCTCCGCAACTTAGTGAGACCCTGTTTCAAATTGAAGAATAAAAAATAGGGCTGGGAGTGTAGCTCGGAGGTGGGATGCCCCGGGTTCAATCCCTAGTACCGCAAAAAAAAATGTAAATATGCATAGACTTTAATTTTCTATGTTATGCTAAAATGCCAATAAGAGGTGGGGGTTAAATGTGTTGGTAACCATTTTGATGCAGTTCTATGAAATTGCTAATGCATTTTATGATTCAAGCACAATTTAGTTGGGGAGAAGCAGTCTTATCCAGAATATTGTTGATCTTCCCCAGGCTTTTCATGAAAAGTCATTATCCATATCAAGGAAATCAGTGTAAGAAATTCTAATCCCACACAGTGACCATGAAATCAGGGTCTAGCTGTTTTTCAGAAAGGAATGGTTCATTCTCTCACTAGAGTATTAGTTTCTTTGGGACTCGAATGAACAGTTTAGCTTCTGAAGATACTGGTGAAGATTCTCATGGAGTGAATGCCCCGTTTATATGGGCTACATGGGAAAGCTGTAGGAGGTCAGGAGAGACTTGGGGTGGAGCTGAGAGCGCTTGGAACTCTATCATCCACATTTTCCTCTCTGGAAACTAATGCAGCGTGGATGAGGGCCAGGCACTGACCAAAACCTGCATCTGTGTTTATAGGATTGCCACAATTAGCACACTTTTTAGTATGGCTCTGCCCCACATACTGATGGGATATAGTTATATCAGCACCATCCTTTCTTTATCTGCGATGCAGATTGAACGGTGGGTTTTCTCTGTCCTCAGCGAGCCTTACTGTGGGCCACCATGCTCTGTCAGCATGGATCAGCTCAGCACCGTCCCTCCTGTTGGAGGGGACTGTGCCTGGACCACTTGAGAGAAAAGAGCATCTTGCTTTTGTTATGAGGTGCAGTTTGATTAAAATGTTCGCACGGTGAGATCTAGCGGGAGGGAAACCTTTGGAAGTTTTGTTGTTTAGTCAGATGGCGCTGCGCTTGGGTCTTAGGAACAGAAGTTTTCTCGTCATTTGGAAAGAATATTGCTTCAGAGGCCTCGTGGGGATGATACCTCCCCATCAATATGTGGTGAATTTACAAACAAACGAGTCTGAGGCATGTGCAGCATTTAGTAATGCATTAGAATAACATAAAAGAACTGAAGATTAATCAAAATTTTATAAACTGATGCCGTATTGACTGAGGGATTTACATCTGGCGCTGTGTGGTCTGTCTGTTGACAAGAATGCGTCCTCCAGCGCTGCGTGCTATCTCTTCCTAAGTGCATGTGTGTGCAGTGGGCCGATGCGGAAGATATTAAAATCTGAGAAGCAGATGGATGTTTGCTAATGGAGCTTCCCATCCCATATATTCTCTTGTTATTGTTTCTGCTTATTTATAAACATTTCTATAAAATAAAAGCTTTTTTAAAGGACAGTACAGCTTTTTCTTCATTTTTTTTTCTGTACCTTCTTACCTCATTTCCTCTTGTCATACTGGGTGTGATGGAAGAGTTTCCTGCTCTGCAATCCCCGTGGGGTTTGGGTTTTGTATCAGTGGATGGAGGCGAATTGTACACAACCTGGCTGGAACACTTTGAACTTTGAAGGTAATGTTTACGTGATGATCATGGAGGCTATGCCTGTAGCTTCTTCTTTCATGACCACAGAAAAATAAAATACAAAAGAACCAACGTGTCCACTTCTAGACTGTGAGTGCCAATGTCAACTGTAGAACTTCATGCTCCTCCATCAGATTATTAATTGAGCCCACTCTGTATGTATGTAAGACATTACCCAGTTCTGAGAGAGAGAGAGAGAGAGAGAGAGAGAGAGAGAGAGAGAGGAGAGGGGAGAGGGGATTTCTTGGACTTCACTTTGCAGTTTAATGGAGTGTTCAGTCAGCGTTCTCACTGCTGTAATCCAGAATATCTGACAACCACAACTTAGAGGAAGATTTATTTGCTTACAGTTCTGAAGATTTGAGCACACATAGACACACACACACACACACACACACACACACACAGACACACACACAGACACACACACACACATACACACACACACACTTCTTTTTATGCCTGCTGCCAAGCAGGAGCCTGGGCTACAGGACCGCAGGGCATGATGGCTGGAAGCAGAGAGGAGGAGAGAACTTGTTCTTGTCTCCTGTTGGCAGGGGAGAGAGAAGAGCAGAAGCTGCAGCAGCCTCCTCCTGGGAAAACCCTGTCTCTGGCTCTGTCCCCAGGGACTCCTCCCTGGCAACCAAGTCCCACCTCCAACATGGCTGCTTCCAGAACATGTGGTCAGGGGACATTTTACATCCAAACTGTAACAGGGGTGCGGGGAGAAGACCTCTAAACAATTAGGTCAAGAGGCATTCTTCACGTTCCCTAGGAAGCAAGGCTGCTTTGTGCCATGGTCAGTGCTCCACAATGGTTTATGACATTTTAAATGCAGATAGCTTTGGACTCCTGAAGAGTCTCTCTGCAGAGACATCTCCCTGGTTCCACCAGGTGGCAACACAAAGGCACGGGCACCCTACTCACTCCAGGGATCCAGTGGGACTGCTCTGTACCGATATTCATACCCTGATTCATTTAGTTGTGGTATTATCATAATTGCAGCATGCATATATTTTCATTATGTTCCTTATAGCTTGCAGGAGTAACTAATATATCTGTTTGATAGAGTGAGTCCTTTAATTGCTAATCATATACATGGACTAGATAAACAAAATAAATACAGGTGAAAACACCTGCTAACCATTCCAAACCCAACCCAGCCCAACCCAGGCCGACCATACTAAGCATGCCTTGTCTAGACATGGCTGGAGCTCAACTCCAGGAATGCAGTCTTGAATTGTCACGGGCCCAGGTAAGAAGAGTATATTGAGTCACAGCTGGTGATTGTGGTCTTTGCATGACACACCCATGGAAAGAAGTGTCTAGAGAGAGCGTGCGCTGGGGAGGTGCGATAGATATGAGGCTCATCTGCTGCTCCCAACCATTTTGCTTCCTGCTGCCATTTGTGGGTAGGGGAAATAGACCCCATGAGCCCAGTATGGCGGTGTCGCAGTGGTAAAGCACCTTCCATGTAGAATCTGCACTACATCCAGTGGTTGAAGAAAACCTATAACTCTGTGTTTTAAAACTGTTACAACTTCCAGAAATTTGTGTTAAAGCATCTACCACTTATTCCTGAACTGAAAGAGAAGCATTACAAAGTTTGGTGTAATCTTCTCCACAGGGCTAGATGTCTGGTGACTGTTTCCCCTCACCCTGCATTGCTGTAGTATTTTAGACTCTTTGTGTTTATTTATGATAACAATGCTCTCAACTATGTTGCCACAAATGTGTTATGATTCTAGGAACTCTCTTGTACTACAGATAACTCATGCATGCCTGAGCGTGGGCTCAGAATGTGCACTCCAGGACGGCGATTGCTTGCTGTTCCAGGAATGGTTTCTCAATTCTAGATGAGTGGATAAGGTGTCTCATCAGCGCTGGCTTCACACTAACCAGTGTTAGATGTGTTGGATGATCGAGGGAGCTTCAGACTGTCTTCGTCCCTTTTCAGAACACCTACCATCTGCCAGGTTCTGAAAGGAAATCAGAGCCCGGAGCTGAGGCCAAGGCCAGGCAGAGCAGCACCTTAGTACTAGTGAGGCCTTCACCCCAATCCCATCCTAGCCCCTAAGACCCTCTTTCCTCTCCCCTTCCACCCCTCACCTCATCAGATGCAGAGCAGGACCCCTGGAGGGAGGTGACTTGCTGGGTCAGGGACCTGATCCTGAGTCTGGCCCTGCGTCCTGCTTCACCCTTTCCCTGCAAACCTCTCCTGAATCTTGACCTCACCTCTTCCCTGTTGAGGAAAGGCCAATCCAAAAAGAAGCCGTGAGCTGACAGGAAAGGTAGGAAGATGGGAGTAGAAGAGTGGGCAGCCCCAAATGCCCAGGACTCACCAGGCCTCTCAGCTGCTGCTGGTCCCTGAGAGCCCACACCCCACTCTGCTGCCAGGCAGCACCCTACAGACTGTGTGCCTGTGCCGTCCCTACCCCCTTCCCTCTCTGACCTCATGGAAAAGAAGCACTTTCTTAAAGGATAGCGAGGGCTCCATTCCCTTGTACATGTCTGTTTAAATCATCTCCTGAGCTGATTAGAAGGGTGGGTGGAGGGAGGGACCAGGCAAGCCCCCACCAGCCGCTCTCATCTCTGCTAGCATCACCCTCTCCTGAGTGAGGAATAGAAGGAGGGACTCTGGAGGGCCCAGGGCACAAATCAGGCAAGTGTGCGTCTCCAGGACAGTCCTCTCCAGCTATCTTAGTGACACATTGACTTTTGAAAGTGAAATCAATAGAAAACAGGCAATAGAAATAAATTAAAGGAACACCAGTTCTTTTCAGTTACTCAACAACTTAAAAATCAGCTGTCATTTTTCAGCCATAGAGAATAACTGTGTACTTCACTGGCTGCTTTCGTTGGGTTTAAACACACGGGTTTTGTGCTCTTCTATGAGGTTGTCAGTCAGGTGGGGAGAAGCTCAGCAAAGGAAGTTTGCTACACTCACAGGTCCCGATGACAGCCACCACTGCCGAGTCACATGGGGAAGACAGGAGGAGGCAAAGACAGGGATGAGCGGAGGTTTGGCCAGGCATAGTAAGGCAGGGTGGAGGAGCGCTTTAGGTTTAGTTAGTTTGAGTAATTTAATCGACTAGGGGCTCCAGGGGTGGTTACTAGTTGCCTGGTCAGGGGTGATGAGGACAGAGGAACTTCATCTCCTGGAACATCTTGGCAGCAGAGGAGGTTCGGCTCTGGACCCCTGAGTTTGCATCTCACAGACTCCCTCCAGGCTGGGCCCCTTGTCGTTTCTCAGAATTGGCTAGCCTGAAATTCATCTAACCCCAATCAGAATGGCAACCATTAAGAAGTCAAACAATAAATGTTGGCGAGGATGTGGGGAAGTAGGAACTCTTTGGCACTGTTGGTGGGAGTGCAAACTAGTTCAACTACTATGGAGATCAGTGTGGAGATTCCTCAGAAAACTGGGGATGGACCCACCATTTGACCCGGCTATACCACTCCTTTGTATCTTTCCAAAGGGACTGAAATCAGAATATTATAGTGATATATGCATACCCATGTTTATAGCAGCACAATTCACAATAGCCAAATTATGGAACCAACCTAGGTGTCCATCAACAGATGAATGGATTACAAAATTATGGGAAATACACACAATGGAATTCTACTCAGCAATAAAGAAGAACAAAATAATATCATTTACAAGAAAATGGAAGGACCTGGAGAACATTATGTTAACTGAGATCAGCCAATCACAGAAAGAGAAAGGTCATATGTTTCCTCTAATATGTGCAAGCTAGGGAGTAGTGGGGATACCAAAGGGACTCAAGACAATAATGAAGAAGCCTCAGTGGAGCCAGGGAAGTGGTCTAAGGGAAGGGGCAGGGGAAGAATGAAGTTCATCAATGGAATTACTACCATCGACCATGTGTACATATGAGAATATACCAACGTCAATCTCAGTACTCTGTACTGGGGGGGGGGACACCAAAAGCTGTGTGCATGTATGTTACTGTCAAATTGATGTTGATTGTGATGTGAGACTATAATGCACCAATAAAAGCACATTAAAAAAAAAACGAATTTGCTAGCCCGGAGAGGGACATCTCTCTCCAGCCAGAAAGGTTTTGTAAGATGTCCAAACATCACACTATACAGAATCTTAAAGGGTGTGTACAGGACACTGTTACATGCAGTCAGATGGATGGAGTAAGTTTGGGATGGTGCCTTTTGTATACGTCTCTGTGTTTGGCTTTATCTGTATCCTGTCCCCAAGTCAGTATGCATGATTTACCATCTTAGAATACAGTGGAGTTCATTGGCCACTGCGCCTTAGCCAAGAGCCAAACAGCAGACCAACAGACAATGAGGAACGGGGACTGGTAGATGTGTGGTAGTAGTGAGAGACTCGTTAAGAGGGGGCGTCAGCCTGGTGGCCATGGGAGCAGCCTCCTGCCTAGCCCTGGTTTCATCCCTTGCCTGCCGCGTAACCGTGGATGACACACTGACTTCTTGGTCTCATGCTCCTCAGCTGTACAAGGACAGCGATCATACTTCCCCATGAAGCTCTTTTGAAGATCCACTGTCGCCCTCTGCTTAGATGTGCTTAGATGCCCAGCATCTTACAGGGCTGGCAGAATGTTTGAAAACTCAGCCTTTCTGGAGCATCAACTGTCAGGTGTCGTGAGGTGTGCCCCGTTGTTGCGATGCAGGAGAAAGCAGGTGGCTGAAGCCCCGGCCAGTTTCCCATCATCGCCACCTTGGCAGGCTCTGTCCCAGGCCAGCGTGTCCGAATGTGTGGACTCTAGTTGACAGTTCCCAGGAAAGCAGCAGGCAGGAAAAGTACACAGAGCTTTTTATAGAAAGATACGAAGACACTTGAGCATAATTTGTTGCTGCTTTTATTTGCAGTGTGGGGGATCAAACGCTAAGCAAGCGCTCTACCACTAAGTGTATTCCCAGCTTTTGAACATAATTATTTTTAGCTTTTTAAAAATTGGTCCATTGATTATACAGAATGCTGGGTTTCATTGTGGTATATCAGTGTATACATATAAAGGTAATTTGATGAATTTTGTTCCCCAGTCCTCTCCTGCCCTCCTTTCTTCCCTCCCCCCATAATGGTCTCCCTTCTAGTTTCATGGTGTCCTTTCTTCCCCCTGGCTCTCCCCACTCCCATTCCCATCTAGCATTCATGTATGAGAGAAACAGACAATGCTTTTCTTTCTGAGTCTGACTTATTTCGCTCAAAATTACGGTGTCCGATTCCACTCATTTTCCTGTGGATGACGTAATTTCGTTCTTCGTTATGGCTGTATAGAACTCCATCACGTATACCTGCCACATTTGCTCAAGCAGCCTGAATGGCGGTGGTACTTTTCTTGAGAAACCACTGATGTTAAATGCACACAGGCCAGTTACCCTCAGAAGCTCATGGCTCATCCTCGGCCCTGAAAGTTGATTGTCCTCATGCGTACCACTGTGGCTTCACCAGCTGCCAAGGGTTCCCAAGAGGACTCTCAGGTCCCTGTAAGTATCCAGTACACTAAGCTGAAGGGGGAGAGAGCATTGTTACCCCACGACGCTCTCTCATAACTATTGCATCTGGAAGAACATACCAGATTAACCAATTTAAAGACAAATACTGGATCTTATGCAAGGCTGTTTTAAGGCCTTTTTATTCATGCATATTAAAACACAAACAAGCAGTGATTACATCAGATGGCCTGCTCAGAACTTTGTGAGGAGCAGGTTGTGAACATGGTTCTAGGGCTTTAAAAATATTCTCATAGACTTATCTGTAAATCATGGAAATGTAAACCTAAAAATAAAGAAGTGAAGAGCCAAGGTGGTACTTACGAAGTCCCAGTCTTTGTAGATAATCGATGTTATACTTCAGTACGGTGATCGGTGGTGACTCCTGCCCCGCGACTGGGGACGGAGTGGGCAGTGGGTAGATCTTAGATTCCAGTAACTCTGACTTTCAGATTTTTTGCAGATGACATGATACTATACTTAGAAGATCCAACAAGCTCAACTAGCTGGGTTAAATTAAGCATGTTTCCTGATCTTGAAAAAGTGCATATAGTCGTAATTCTTCCTGATATATTCACTGTTCTTCGACATTAGTGGTAGCTGTTTCAGAACAGTTTCATGGCTTTTGAAAACTGTCTCGGTGGAAGTTTCCAATGCTTCCTTAAGAGATAAACTTCTATTAGTATATTACCCTTAAATGTCCTCTAAGGTGGACTTATTCAAATGTTCATTCATGAAATACGGAGTGCCTGGTAAGTCCTCGCCGTGCTGGGGATACAACAGTGACAGGTCTGTCGCCTCATGAGGCTTCCGTGGACGGGAAGGGGAGCAGGTCAGCACTGATGAGCAGAGAAGATGCTGTCTAGCAGGTGGAAGGGAGTTAGGTGGGCTCAGCTAGGACTCCTTCCTTTCCCCTCTCTAACACTTTCAGTACCCTGTGTGCTAAGTTGTTCTCTCATTGAGATAAAAAACTAGTATAGAGTTGGGAAGGAGGTTTTAATTAAATGAATTGTGGGTATTGTGAGTGGAACACGGTGTTTTCATTGATTAAGTTGAGAGTAATCCCATTTTATGACTGCCTCTATAGGATTTTCCAGGGTTTAATATTTGGTAAGTATTGCGGCTATTCAGCAAGTCTATCCTCAGATTCTTTCTTTTGCTTTAATATTGTAAGTAGGTAAAATAGTGGAGCTGGCATGGTCTTCACATGGAGTTTATTTTATTTAATTAATTAATTTATCTGGCACTGGGGATTGAACTCAGGGGCATTCTACCTCCCAGCTACACCCCCAGGCCTATTTTTTAAATTTTTAAACAAGATCTTGCAAAGTTTTTGAGGGTCTCACTAAGTTGCTGAGGCTGGCATTGAACCTGCGATCCTCCTTTCCCAGCCTTCCAAGTCCTGGAATTACAGGCATGGTCCACCATGCCCAGCTTGAAGTTTACTAGTAATCCAATGATAGATTTGTTTTCATTAGGCAGAATTATCTCAGAAATAATCTTACAGATTTTGTTTACATGTTTTCCCCTCAAACATCCTTCTAGCAAATTTGATGTGCTTCAAGACCTGGGAAAATGTGCATTTCGAGCAGATGTTAGTTAGAAGGTATGAGCAGGCGGGGAAGTGACACATTTGATTTAGGCTGGACAGTCTCTGTTTTGTGCCACTCAATGTGCAGGACCAGCTCATTCTCAGACCTTACGGTATGCGGTGAGTAGCTTGTGCTGTGCAGATCCCAGATGTCTGGGTAGCTCAGCCAACCAGAATGACCACCGGCTCTTATCTCCTCACTCTTCTTTTCTAACACACTCTTGTAGACATTACTCTTAAAGGAACTGTGTATATCAGCATTTCTATGCTTGGAAAGGAAACACTAATGATGAAGACCAAGGACACCCATCTAATGCTGTCTGTTGAAGCCTCTAGAATTTCTTAGAGAGCCCCAACCACTCTTAAAGACAGCCACTTATGAGATGGGCAAGTCAGTTCAATGACCTCTCACTTATACAAGATTCAACCTGGACAGATTCCTCTGGTATTAAGAATATGATACTTTTATATCTAAACTGGCACTTGCAAAGAATGCATTTAAAACTAATTTTGTAGCACTAGCATTTTGATTCGAATATCAAGAATGTTTTGTGGACACCCACATTATTTCACTCTTAAGTATCAATTGAGAATGTGTTGAATTCCAGGTGCATACCACATACAATAAACCCAGTGTTTTTTTTATCCATTAGTGACTTACCATTTGTCAATCATATTTCTCCTTATCTAAGACTATTGCTGTGCCCAGAAGAAGGAAGAAATAGATGTTTTTCATCCTCAATTTATTTTCTCTTTTAAATATCTTTATATTTCTTCGCAAACATTGTTATGTTAAAATTCTTAATTCACATCAAGGAAAAAATTAATTCTCAAATGTATTGGACAGTCCAGTGGCTGGAGAACTGATTTGGGTAGAATCCAAATCCTCTCCATTCATGCCCCTGCATGGATAGGAGGCCATTATACTGGTCTTTCCTTAGTTTCTATGAATAAAAAATGGTGGTAAGGGAATGCAGTTATTCATTGCCCAAAACTGAAGGGTTTGCGATCTTACTCCACTAGAAAGATAAACAGTCTGCCATAATTTCTTGGACACTGGCAGAAGACACAGATTCCTGGATCAGAGACAAAGAACTTTATTGCTCACAACACAGCACACAGCATGAGCTTCCTGCTTTCATGGCTCCTGTTGTCACCCGAGTGCCCACGCGGGCCCAGGGGAATACTTTCCATACTATGGGTTTGCATCCCAGCAAATTGAGGAGCCACAATCTCAAGAAATCCAAGGCTTTTATAATGTCTGCAAACAAACTTACCCAATATTTGTCCCAGAATGAGACATTATCTTTATTATCCTTGACAGTTAATGAATCTGCCCTTTGTGCTGTAGGGAGGGTCCACCTCTGTCTTCCAAGAGTGCTTCACAGACATCCTCGAAAAGACAGCCCAGGACAAAGGCTGTGGAGCCTCTGCTCGGTGCAACGACTTTATCCAGTTTTGCTCAAATCCAACTGGTGATTCCTTTTTATTCCTTCTGTGTGTGTGTGTGTGTGTGTGTGTGTGTGTGTGTGCGCGCGCGCGCGCACGTGCGAGCCATGTGTGTGTTTCTGGGGATTGAACCCAGGGGGATTCTACCTCTGAGCACCCCCAGCTCTATTCTTATTTGTAATTTTGAAATAGATTCTCACTAAATTGTGGAGGGCCTCACTATAAGTTGCTGAAGCTGGCCACAAACTTGTGATCCCCAAAACTGGATTACAGGCTTGTGCCACCATGCCCAGCTTGGTGATTCCTTCTTAATCTTGACACATTATTTCTTTCTGTTATCCCACTAGCTCACCATTCTCTGCTTGCCTCAACACCACATTGCATTATGTCTTTATTTTTTACTCATACCAATTGATGCATTTCCCTCTTAGACCATAAATATCCCAAGGCGTTCATATCTAATATCTAGCACCATGCTTACTACTTAGCAGGCTTGTGGGGGATAAAGGTATGTTGAATGTACTAATGGATGAATGTGTTCTTGGTTCTTATTAGCAAAAAGAAAAATTCATAATATCCACTCTTTACTGATTCAAAGAATAAATAAAGCAGGTATATTAGCAGAATGTTATTCGAAAACACCTGTGAATCTATTTCAACTACAGATCTCAGCTAGACTTGATAAGGTTTAAGAAATGGTTAGATGTGCATCTTTTAAAAACTCATCCTTATATATTCACCTGGGTCCACCCACCCTAAGGAGACTGTGTAACAAGACTGAGCTCTCTTCCAGTTGGTGAGCGTGGTGGGCAGGCGTGTGGGTGGGAGGGAGCTGCCGCCAGGCACTTATGACTAACAGGCCCATTGGACACTGTGAAAGGCAAGCACCTCTGAAGCCATTTCTGCTGTGGCTTGCATATCTGTGGTCCCCAGGTGAGCCCGACAATGACTAAATGCTTCTAACTCGTGCGTCGCCGGTTTCTGCATGTTACATTTCAAATGCATTTCTCTTACTTTTACTCTGAGGATAAATTCTCAGCTAAAACCATATGTAAATACTCAGAAAGGTCTCGGCAGCACAAATATATTTTGAATGGGCAAGTCAGAAATTTTTAGTAAGGAATACTTCATTGCATTTCAATGATCAAAGAACAAGTTGCACGTCTTCTATCCGTTAACTGAAGATGATATTCAGAAATATAAGCGAAGATCATTACTTTCAAACTTTGTTTCCTGGTTCTTATCCATAGAATTTAAATAAGAAGGACCAATAGCTAGACTGATTTATCATTTACCCATTATGGTTCACTTTCAAATATGTCTTTAAAAAAAGAGTTTGCTTTGTTAAGGACTACCTTGAAAACTCATGATTGTCCTTAGAGTACCCTGGCTTGGGTGGTCCCCTCTGGTTCTCTGTTCACCCTCCGGAAGTCACATCCTGTCCTGTGTCCTCCCATCTCCCTGTGGTGACATGGATGGTGACCATATAAACTCCATCACTGTTCCGCTCAGCCTTGTTCCTTTGTATCCTGGTGTTTACTATAGAGCCTGACACTTAGTAGGGTTTCAGTAAAGGTGTTTTTAATGGTAGGACACACAAATTCTATATCTAGGTACAGTGTTTACTGCAAACAAAGGAAGCAATCTTTTTGCTTTGGGGGAATTGTGAAACTAACGGGGCAAGGGCTGTGAGAGTCAGCTTCTCCCACCCAGAGCGTTCCCAGTCTCAGCTCATTGACTTGCTCGTTGGTCAAGAGTCACTCATCGGCAGTCCTGGCATGTACTTTTGTGTAATGCTGTTATCGGGAGACTCTTATCCCTGGCCAGACAGACCTACCTGCCCTATCAGAGGACTGGCGGTTTAATTCCTGATTGGTCTTACTCTTCACAGGGTCCCCAGTGCAGTCCACATATGGGAGGAGGTAGTGAAGACTCCTACCTCAGACAGAACACAGGTTTTTGGCAACCCAAAAGAGTGAAAAGTAGAATTTAAATACTTTGAACTATCCTGCAACTATTTTGTCTTTACACAGATTCATGCACGCAGGTACAAATATAATTCTTTTATTCTTTTTCTGAAATTCCTAGTTTTAACGTTAGAATGAATATTTTAATGAGTGTGGTCAATTCACAAGAATCTTTTATTTTGTGGCACTGGGGATTGAACCCAGGGGCATTCTACCTCTGAGCTACACCCCCAGCCCTATTTTATTTTTATTTTGAAACAGGGTCTCACTAGGTGGATGAAAGTCTCACTACTTATTGAGACTGTCCTAGAACCTGCGATTCTCCTGTCTCAGCCTTCCAAGTACTAGGATTACAGCCGTGTGCCACCATGCCCGGCTAAGTTCACAAGAATCTTACAATAAAAAATACCAAAGGGTGCCCCTATTATTTCTTAGAACAAACCTTATACATTTTAACTAGATATTTTGGGAAGTATAAGCTTTTTGTATGTGAACCAAGGCCACTAATATATGCTGATCTATAGTAGGACAAAATATGTCCTTGGGAGATAACACTTGGCTAATATTATATTTAACCCGTGGCATTTATTATTTACTGGCTCCAAACAGGAACATGTTACAAGACATGCATCTCCTCACCTAAAAGATAGCAATGACAATCTTGTAGATAAGTAAAAGTCAGGAGGATCAAGGATATTTTGCAAACTCTGAGGTGCTATACAATTGTTAGGATGGTGGGAGGCTTTGAATAAGGGGGATGGGCGGAAGTCAATTCATCAACTATGTGCTGAACGGAAGGTCAGGGCTGGGGCTGGGTCGTTTCAAGATTCCCACCTGCTTGGAGGAACAGCCAGGTTGGGGAGCCATTTGCCTAGTGTTACTGGTATGTCCCCAGTAGACTCTGCTCCCCAAGTGTCTCATCTTTGGAAACTCACCTGGAAAGAAGAGAAATTATGTTCAGTAGTAGAAGTATGTCTGCTTTGTCCATTATCTACCTAGGCAATTTTAGAATGGATATTGTACTGCCTTGAAATTGCACTTCTACAACTGTCTTGAGTTTGAAATTAAAATATTAAATTCATTGTATCTCTTTTGTCTCTCCATCTGCCCCATAAATAAGCACCTTGAGGTCAGGGTCTACTTCTTGAATTTCTATTCTTTATTATTGTTCCTATAATACCTGTTAATGCAAAAGAAAAGAGTACTATGGCTATTTGCTGATTTAACTTGGTTTTATTAAAAAAAAGGATTACTAAGCTCAGTGTTTATGGAGAACATTTGAAAGTACAGATCTAGAAAAGAACATAGTCCATTCATATAAAAAGTATATTTTTAAAAATTAACTTGAAATAAGCATAATATTTAGCACATGTTAGAAGTAGATTCTATTTGTTAAGAGGATGGTATCTTTTATAGCTTTTGCATTGAACCTGGACATTTTAATAGATGAAATCAAACAGATCATTTGTTTGGCTCGCAGCTAGAAAACATTCTTTCAAAAATTCCATTTCTATAAAGGTCAGTTCTAAGTGGCTGCTGGTGTGTGTCACTTTACAGAATGCTGGCATCTTGCTGATACTGCATCAAAGACATCATACAGCCAGCTCTCTGTATCTGTGGGTTTTTCATCCTCGGATTCAACCATATGCAGATGGAAAATAGTTGGGAAAGAATTTTGTCTGTGTTGAATATGCACAGACCTTTTTTCTTGTCATTATTCCCTACACAATGCAGTATGACCACTGTCTATGCATCATTTCCATTGCGTTAGGCATTATAAGTAATCTAGAGATGATCTAAACTCTATGGGAGGGTGCCTGGAGGTTGTATCCCAACACTGTGCCAATTCGTAGGAGGGTCTTGAGCATCTGCAGATGTTAGCATCTGCAAGTGCTCTTGTCACTAATCCCCTTCCCCCAAGATAGTGAAGCATGCAACTGTGTTTGTTTCCTGAGAGCCACGGACTATATAGCACGGGATGAGTTACTTGCAGGAACTTAGCACAGATTTCTAAGGCGAGAAAACATGACAATATCGACTTTGCATATTTGTAGTCAGAAGGGAAATACTTTAATCCCATTATCTAGGGCTGTCAGGCCCTAATTAGATTTTTCTTTTCTTGTTCCCTTGCCCCATGGCTTTCAATTCTGTTTTTTATAAATAGAAAGACTGTACTGACATTTTCCCCACAGAAATAATAAGTTAATCATTAATAATTAATGTTACCAGGGCACCATTCTTGAGGGAACTTGCCGTGATCAAACTAGGCATGTGGGGGTGAGACAGAAGGAAGGAAGTCATTTTGAAACGTGCAGGGTTTTGTAACTTTTTGAATATGCATAAATGTGTGGGGATGACAGCATGCTTTTTAAGTGTTATGTACACGTATTTATTAGTAGCCTTTATTTTTTCGGTGCAGCTTTAGCTTTGTAACACAGTTGAGGAAATACAGAGATTTCTCATATACCTGCTCCTCCTCCAACAGGCTACACCCTCCTCTATTGCCAGCAACTCCACCAGAATGGTACCTTTGTTACAGTTGATCAGCCAACATTGGTGCATCATTATCACCTGGAGCCCATGGTTTTCATTATGTGCTATGGTTTTGGACAAATGTATAATGACCTGTATCCACCATTACAGTATCATATAGAATAGATTCACTGTCCTAAACATCTGCTGTGCCCCACCTACTCATTCCCCATTCTGAACCCCTGACAACCCTGATCTTTTTACTGTCTCCTTGGTTTTGCCTTTTCTAGAACATCTGTATTGGACAGGGTTCACTAGATTAACAGAATTCACAGAATGAGTTTATTTGAAAAAGGGATTTATCAGATGGGTTTACAGTTTAAAGCAATGTAGTCCCAGGTTCTGACTGCACGTGGAGGGTCAGAGGAACCAGTAGCTGGTCGAGCGGTCTAAGAGCTGGAGTCTTAGGATCGGAGCAACCACTAATTCAGTCCCAATCCAAGATGTGAAGATCAGGAAGCTCTTCGGAGAAACGATGGTGAAGTTTTAGTTCGAAGGGCTGGAGGCCGACGATCTCAGACGAGAGCAGAAGATCAAGAAGCTCTTCAGAGAAACGGCGAAGTTCCAGTTTTATGAGCCGGAGGCCGACGGTATCAGGCGAGAGCAGATGCGTTTTCTTCGGAAGGAGTCGCGCGCTGCTCTACGCGGCTTCTCCCTCTTTTATCTAAGTCCTGCACTTATCAGAATCCTGCTGCCTACATTCAGGGCAGGGCTTTCTGTTTAATCTGCTGTTACACACCCAAAGTCACATGATCTTGGGTGTGTCATGATCAGGTCAAGTTGACAAACTAGATTGACTATCACAACATCATAGCTGGAGTCATAGAGTATATAAGCCTTTCTGATTGGCTTCTTTCACTTAGTAATATGCATTGAAGGCCACCCCATGTCATTTCATGACTTGATAGTTCATTTCCTTTTTAGTACTGAATAATATTTCATTATCTGGACTGTCTATGTTTTATCCATTCACTTGCTGAAGTGAATGGATATATTCACTTATATCCTATATTTTGGCAGTTATGAATAAGATACTGTGCTTTCAAAGGAAGTTTCTTTTAAGTTATTTCCTTTTGAATAAAGGTTTTTCAGCCCAATGAGTGCTGTGTGCATGTATGCCTCTATCACCCTGAACTTCATCAAGATGTATGATTACAATGCAAGAAAGGAAAAAAAAATCACTGAAAAGTGAAAAATAAATAAGTAAAGGGTTTTTGCAAAAATGAAAACAAATGGAGTTGGGGTGTTGCAGGCATCAAGGAGACAAGAGGGCAGCTTGGTTGTGGGAGGTAAGTGGGTATCGGGTTATCAGGGTCCAGGTCTTGTGTGTTAACACCCTACTTCAACTGCAGTGCTTGTAGAGCCTGGCTGTCCCCATTCGGATGGCTAATGGGGTCTCTTTAATATTTTAAGGGCTGCACAAACTCACTGATGAGACACAATCCCTTGTTGGCACTTCCCCTCTGTGTGAATTTAGGCAAACGTTTTAATCTCTAAGACCTTCAGTTTTCTTTTTCTTTAGAAGAGAGTTCAATAATATCTTATTGATAATGTGTGTTTTTCTGGCCCAGAAAACGTGGTCAACAAGAGATTGCAGTTCTCCATGGAACTTATCATTGTAACTTACTACAGTCAATGTTGTTAGTTGTCTTTCTTTCCTGCAAAAATCTGAGCCCCATGAGATATGTTTATCTGACTTGTTTACTGGCGGATCACCAGTGCCTAGCCTAGTGTCAGCCACATGGCAGGCACGTGACAAAGAGCCGTCGAATGAATGAATGAGATTTCCAAATGAAATGATGGGCTTCGTAGAAGCCACTGTGTGCCTTCTGTCGAATTCCAGGAAGACTGATTTCAGATCGGCCTAGGAGGACAGAGAATAGCAGGAAGCAGTTTTTGTCTATTATTTGAGGACCACTATTAGCAAATCAGTTCATTTATCTGTGATTCCTTTTCTCAATAAGTACATAGAATAGAGATTTCCACTCACGATGGTAGGACTAACCTAGTTTATCCCCAGGACATTAGGGCATCATGTCTTTTTCTGATGGGTAAAATGACAGTGGTAATAACATCTTTTCTTCTTCCATTATTATTATTATTATTACTATTTTCTTCCTATTTTGGCAGTGGCAGCTTATGGGTGATCTGATGAAAATGGGTCATTAAAGTGATGATAGACACCTGGGCCTGAATTGAATTGGGGGCTTTGCCAGAGCTTACTGCCTGTTCATAAACTTCTACCTCCCCAAATATTTTACCTGCAATTTGCACGTATTCCAGCCTTTGAATTGTCTATGCAGTGTGATGCAGATAGAAAATGACTTCATAGCCGCCCATGTGAGTTTTGTGGCTAGGTTGAGCAGATGCACTTGGGCCCAGCTCTCAGGTCAGGCCTAGTGGGGGAAACTGAGGCAAAGAGGCACACGTGACACAAGCCTAGCTCCTGCTGTGGAGAGCTGAACTTGAAGCCGTCCTGAAATTCTGGCCATGTGCTATAGATATCTAAGGAGGACATTTGTCACTGTGCATGGAGGCATCAAGGACAATGTTCCCTGGGCGGGCCCCCTTAGGCCTCTCTAAGACCCTTCCCTCTAAGATGCTGCAGGTGGGCCCGGGGCAGGGGCCCATGCTCAGGGCGTAGTGTGGGATTAAGCCTCAGCCTCAGAGTGTTGTAGGCTGGTTATTTTGAGAGCTGCACGTGGCCCTGCCCAGAGCTTGTGTGAGCACAGTAACTGGATACTGGCCTGAACGAGGAGCACATTCGTTTATTTATTATGTCTGCTCTAACGAATGCTTTTGATATCACATGAAATAAAGTACTGATGGCCCGGGCATAATTTTACCATAAAATTATTCTAAAAGGCTTTTTTTCTGAGAGAGAAAAATAAATAATGGATCCTATACAAGAAGAAAATAGTCTTCTGTCTTCTTCTTGCTTATTCCTGAAAATCTGATTTGCAGTCTCCAAAGCTGCACTGTACGGAGGGGTCCTGCTGAAACGAGGCTGTGTCAATTTAGACCAGACATCCGACCTCCGCCTTTGGCTCTCTGCTGTGTGAGGCTTTTCTTGCATTCAAATCGGGCCTTTTTAATGTTCTCAAACTGCAGATGTGGTGCGTGTGCTCTCTCTCTCTCTCTCTCTCTCTCTTTCTCTCTCTCTTCCCTCCATCCCTCTATCTCTGTCTCTCTCCAGCAAATGAGTAGAAGAAAATTGACAGTCTTTATTTACTAAGTACATGTATTTTGAAGATATTTGCTCATTTTATAGACTTTTGATTATTTCACCTGTACACAGTCTCATCACAGAATTCAAGGTGTTGGGGAGCGGATGTGACTTACTCCCATCTGTGACTGTAAGTCCCTGGTATATTTACTCAAATAGTCTGCTGTTTGGCTCGCTTGTCTATCTTTTGCAGGATCCTATAGCAAGAAGAAAGACACCACCAACGGCCGAGAGCCACGGGCAGGTGGGGGTGAGGTGGTGCCCATGAAATTCAACATCGGAGAGCTAAAAATTAGAAATTTTGAGTGGTGCTTCAACACACTGCACTTGAAGCAAATACTCACATGGGCGGCCTATTAGATGAAATTTGTACTTTGAATGTCACGGATGATAACGTTAGCAATAATGCACCCATCCATACAATATATAAAGTCTGTAATAGCCATCCCCATGTGGAGTCACTCCAAGCCTCCTCCAGGGTCTGCTTTAAGAACACTTGGGTTTTTAAGTGTTGAATAGGTACTTTACTTTTGAAAATTCCATTTGAATATTTTTGAACATGTTCTTTGAAGAGTAGTTTTACTCAAAAATTTTGATAAAGTGAATATTACAGATCAGACTTGTTCACAATGTAATCCACGATATCTGGCACATTCCATGCAGTTGTGGTAAAACACATCTGCCACCTCTGTGGATTCCCCTGGGCTCCTCCCCACCTGGCAATCACAACCTGACATAGGGCCTGTCTCCCAGGGGGATTCTAAAGGCACATGTTTTATGGGAAGGCTGACATTTTGTTCCCTTTTGCACAATTTTACTCAAAATGAAAGAAACCTTTGTACCTCAGCCTAGCATAGCACCTGCTATTTAGTCATTATCCTGCAAACAGGTTTTATGAAAAAGCTAACATTCTGTTCTCTTTTGAGCAATTTTCATGAGAACACAAGGGACCCACTGGTAGCTGAATTCTACCTTCAAATCTAGTTTCTTCCAGTGGGGCCAAAGCTGCAGAAGGATGCTCTTTGGAACACACAATGACGTACCTGTTTGTCTGAATGTTCCTTAGCAAAGCCTTCCAGGAAATGGTGTCTAAGCCCTGCCCATGATTTCAGGCTGTTTAAAGAGGCCTGGTAGTTATGAAAATCTTAATCGATCCTCCCTGGAGCTAACCACAGAATAAATAACAACCAGAAATGGAACCAAAAAAGCCAACCATTGGGCATTTCAAAAGATGACATTTTGAGAAGGAGTCTATTTGACTTAAAATACAAATGAATGCCAAGAAAATTGTTCATATTAAAATTCACTCAGTTTGGAAGAAACTTCATAGATTTCTAACATTCTCTTTCCCATAATCTTTAAACCTGATGGTGGATTTCAAATAGGCCTAAATGTCATGTTATCTTTAGAAAAGACCCCACAGGGGCACATTTTATTCTAGCATATAACAAATAAATGTTGTAGGTAAATATTTGTGATCTCATCTGGGGACATGCAAATGCCATGTTAGAGAGTGTAGACCACATCAGTTTAGGAATTGATTAACTTGTAGACTGTCTTCTGTAGGTGAATGGCAGACCTATCCTCCATACAGATGTCAGTATTCAATAGATACAGGGTTGAGATTAGTCATTGATTGTCCTGCCCTGAGATCATGGATAATATGCTCATAAGAAAAAAGTAGAATAGTGAGATATTTGAGTATGAAAGGTCAGAATGAAGGTCAGAGTTCTTTCAAAGGAAGTTTACCAATACAAGGCTGCATATTTTGCATCAAGAGTCATTTTACAACTGTCGCTTCCACATCATGCATGATGTAAATTGTCCAGTGGTGTGATCTAGGCATGTGGTCACGTTTCCTTTGCCTCATTTTATTTGCACATGAACATGCTGACCTGGACAGATTTTGTTCATCCAAGAAAGGATGAAAGAGTATGTGATCCAACATGAAACTCAAGAAGCTGAAGGGGGGATTGAGCAGCTTCCCAGGCCAGCATTTGGTAGTGCTCTATAGCTCCTGTAGAACCACTGAGACAGAGCATCAGCCATCCCAGACTCTAAGTAATGTTGGGAAAAGATAAGGAGTTCAGTTATCCCACTGGGAATTAATGCTGCACCGGAAATTATAGGCAATGCAATTGAATACAGAAGGAGACAAGAAGATATGCATGTTCAAGAGGAAAATATAGGATTATTTCACATTTTGGGCCCCCCAAACACAAGACAATGAATTAAAACTATTAGAAGAAATGAGTTCAGTAAAGGTTAGCATCTAAAACAAAGGTATAAAAGTCAGCAGTCTTCTATTTGCCAGCAGAATCTGGTTAATATCTAACAACATGATGTGGTCCCATTCAAGATGGCAGCAAAAATACAAAATACTTAAGGATTAACATAAAAGAATATTTAGGACCCATATGGGAAGACATAAAATTGTAGTGCACCATATAAAAGACTGGAATAAGTGGAGGTGTTGTATATTTCATTTGTATGTTAGAAGATACACTTAACATTTTAACATACACTGAACTTTATTCTTTTCATCCACATGTGGAATTGTTATCTCATTTTACCTCTCAACCCAACAAGAACCTTTCTCTCCCCATTTCATATTTTCCCGCCACCATCTACCCTCTGCTTTGTTTTCTAAGTTCAGTGATTATGTGTAATTCCCGGAAGCAGATACCCAGGGTTGGTATCCATTTCTAGATCTGTGACATTGGCCAAGGTAATGTTTCCCCAAGCTTCAGTTTACTAATGTATGAACTGATGATAAAGTTGTGAATTCTTTTTAGGGTTATTGTAAAGATTGAATTAGCCAATACATAGAAAACTTGGAAAAATACTATAAAGTAAGACTTTAACACATGTTAGCTTACTTTCTTCCATGGATTCAATTCCAGCTTGTTTTTGTTTGATTTTTTCAGTTAACAGATGCTTAGGGGTAAAAAATAATTATATTGGCTTATATATTTACACATTATCTTAGGATACTTTCCCTCCCACTTCTTGCGATAGTGTTTTGTTTTCCTGGTGTGCATTCTATAGTAGTTTTTTTCAGACAGGATCTGTGACTGACAAATGATGAATTCTTGCATATCTGAAAATCGAATTGAACATTAGTGTTATGGTTCGATTATGGAATGTTCCCCAGGACAGCTCATGTGTTGGCAGCACAGCAAGGCTTGAGGAGGTGGGTCGGTAGGGCTGTGACCTTGAGGACTATCTCTATTCTTTGCCGCTTCCTGTCTCCATTTCTGCTTGTGGCCACCATGACTTGAGCAGCTTTCCTCCACCATGCCACGCTGCAATGACGTTTCTGTCTTGGAGCGGGTTGACTGTGAACTGAACCTCTAAAACTGTGAGCCAAATAAACAGTTTTTTTCCTTTAAGTTATTCTTGTTAGGTATTTTAGTCACCATGACAACAAGTGGAGTAATAGAACTAATTTGTGGAGTAAAGGGTTTTAGGTTCAAAATCAAAATAACTTTTTTCTCCAAAAATGTATACAGATGACTCTTGTCTTTTAGCAACCAGTGTGACCAGAGAGAACTGTGACATGAAGCAGATCCCTAGTGTTTGTAGGTAAAGTTTTCTCTCTCTATCCCCCTTTTTACATAGTTCTTCAGATTTTCTCATGATCTTTATTATAGAATTTTTTCACTTTTTGTGTAGGATTTTTCATGTGTTCTCTCTGACCAATTATAATCGGAAGCTTCTATTCTCTAACATAGTCTATTTTTTTCTATTGATTCTCGTTTTTCTGAGCACTTTCTCCCATGTGTTACCTTTGTTCTTCCTCTCTACCTTTTACCCTGTGTTCATTCTGTAACCTAACCTGTGGAGTTTATTTTTTTTTAATTGGCAGTAGTCTTATTTTGTGATTCTAAACATATATCTTTCTCCATCATAGCCTGTACTCTGTCCCTTATACTATATGATGCCTCTAAAGATACTGGATCGATTGCTTTTAGAGTGTAGAAGTTGCTGCTTTGACTCATATCTCCTCCCACTTGGCTTCTCAGTGCCTCTTTCTGTTGATTTGGGTATTCCTAAGCTTGTCAGCATTGGTACCATCCTGAGAGCCTGTGCTCTATCTCTGGGTGCCGTTTTCTGTTCCACATAGGTGGAGTTCATTGACTGGGGATGACGAAGCTGGGTCTGTAGCAGGTTCTTGTTTTCTGTGCCTCCTGAGTGCTAGCAGGGACGGGGACATCTCCCTCACCTGGGGGCTCCATCTAGACAGCAGCTGCTCCTGCTGCTTGACACAAGGTGGGCAGGGTGGGCATCCTTGTCCGCTTGTACTTCTGAATGTGGTTCCCTCAGTCAGTCTCCATGGCTGTTCTCTGTAGCTGCTTTTCCTGTCTTCTAGTAGCCACCGTGTCTTTGTCTTGCTTGTTGCCTCTGGACTTGGAGCTGCCCTAAAGGCCCAACACCATTTCCCAGGAGCCTTTGCAGTTCATATCTGAAGCTGGGGTTTCTCTGTTGAAGGGGGCAGATGTTTGTTCTGTCTTTAGGGATTCCTCAAGATTTCTGACCCATGTCATACTTTCTCCTTACCTTCTAACACTTCAGTGAAACTTTCCTTTTCAATACATCCATCTTTTATGTCATTTCCGGGGCTTGTGGGTCAGAGAAGAGCAGGTCATGTGCTCAGAGGGTCCTCGTGGTCCGCCTGGGCAGGTCTCTGCACTAGACCTGGTTCTCGGGGCAGCCGGATAAATCACAGGGCTTTCCATTAGACTTACACTTCTGATAAACAATGAATAATTGTGTTAGTATACATTTGACTTGTATTTATGTTAAAAGATCCTCTTTTTGATATTTACATTTAATCTTAAAACAGAAAACTGTTGTTTATCTGAAACTCAAATTCAATTACAAATCCCACATTTGTGTTTGCTATGAATCTGGCAACTGTGCCCAGGGGCATCTGTGGAGCAGATGCGGTGCTGGCTGTAGAGGCTCTGATGTGGTGGAGGGGGGACGCAGCGGAGAGAAGGACCCACACTTCAGGCCTCCGAAGAATCCATTACGCCAGTGCCATTGGGTATCTTCCACCCAGCTCCAGATCAGACAAAATTCTACTTCTCTTGAGACCCACCTGCCTGGTAGCCATCCGGCTCTTTTTTAAATGCCAGCTTCAAAACTGACTATATGTGCAGTCCAAATAATAGTAAACTGTGAATGAATTTCTAACAACAAATATACCGATGTATATCGTGATAAGTAACACTTTTAATGTGGTACAATAAAGTCTCCTGAAGGATCAATGAAGGAATTACTTCCATCGGCATTACGTACATGTGTGAGAATACCAATGTCAATCTCAATACACTGTATGGGGGGGAGGGAGCCGGGGAAACCCCACCAAGTGCCGAGTGCATGTATGGTATTATTACTATGATTCACATTATGATGTGAGACTATAATGCACCAATGAAAGTATTGAAAAAAAAAACTCTGAATGGGAAAAAATAAGTCTCCCGAGTTATTTCTGGTACTTTTCTTGAAATGTAAAATATTTTTTTCTGTAGCCTTATTAAGCATGCTCTTCAATTATACTTCCAGTGTTTCCATTTAGTCTCGGTAACTTCAAAGATGGTGATTGTTGACCGTGACAGCCAGAGAGCTAGCTATCAGCTCTCAGCCTCCCAGCGCCAGGCTAAATACGAAGCAACATGCTAAAATAAAGAGATTGTGGAAGGGTTTTTTTTATATCGTCCTGACGGTGGGAGGCTGGTGATGAAGTAATGGTAGCGGCTAATTATTGTTGACACACTTGTCAAATGATGGTAAGAACTATAAACACAGCTTTTGTTTTGATTTAGCAGAGGAACATCCTTTGCTTTAGTCTTTGGGAAGAAGTCTTTTAGAAAGTTGGCTACATTTTAAAGGTTTCAAGTTGGAAATCTCCTTTTTTTCTCGGAAAAATACATGGGTGTCAACAATTCATGCTGTCCTTTCTTTGCTGTCCTCAGGTGACAGGATTTGATTTGGTACTTCCGAGGGCCCCTGCCTTATATGATATGGTTTTGTAAATAAAGAATTAACTCCAAGGAATTGTCAGGTCTGGAGTCCTGTTACTTCCTATCTGTTTATGCACATGTTGGCCACACTGCCTGTGTCAGGAAGAAAGAAGTGATTGACCTTGATATTATATATATCCTAAGTATGTTTTTAACAAAAAATTAATAGACATGGTCATAATGGTACATAGTTATGGGGTACAGTGTAACTTGATGTATTTTTCAATGTATCATGATCAAATTAGGATAAGGAGCATTTCCATCTCCTTAAACGTTTATCTGTGTGTGTGTGTGTGTGTGTGTGTGTGTGTGTGTGTGTGTGTGCGTGTGTGTGTTTTGGGTACCTTTGAACTCCTTTTCTAGTTGTTTCTTTTTCTCTTTTTGTGGAACCCAATGGTACTCTACCTCTGAGTGGTACTCTACCACCGAGCTACATCCTCAGCCCTTTTTATTTTTTTATTTTGAGTCAGGGTCTCCCTAAATTGCCAAAGCTGGTCTCCAACTTGCCATCCTCCTGTCTCAGCCTGCCAATTACTGGGATTATAGGTCTTCTAGTTCTTTATAAAATGTATAATAAATTGCAAGCTATAGTCACCCTACTGTGCTGTAGAACACTAGTACTCATTCCTCCTGTATCACTATGTCTTGGTACCTGTTACTGACTTCCCTTTAGCCTCCCTCCCCTTTACCCTTCTTATCCTCTGGTAACCACTCTTCTACTCTCTATTCCTGGGAAATCAACTATTTTAGTTTCCACATGTGAATGAGGACACATGATACCTGTATTTCTGTTTCTGCCTTATATAACATGTTCTTCATTTCTATCCATGTTGTTGCAAATGATATGATTTCATTCCTTTTTATGGATGAATAATATTCTATTATATATGTTACCGTGGAATTATAATTCCATATTAAAAAGACATCTGCATTGTCATGTTTATTACAGCACTATTCACAGTGGCCAAGATATGGAATCAAATGAAGTGTGTATCAGCAGATAAAGAAAATGAGTGTGTGTGTATACACGCACATTATATATATAATTATACATATACATGTATTAATGTAATTGATGTATATGTATACTGTATATAATTACATCTTGAATAATGTAATTATGTATTATATAATGGAATATTACATAATGTAATTATATATAATACTGTGTAATAGAATGCTATATTTTATACAATCTAATGTAATTGTATAATGCAAAATCATATAGTGTAAACACATACATTATACACACATTAGTTACATACATATAATGTGTGTGTGTATACACTCACCCATACACAGCATGTTTTCTTTATTTGTTTATCTACTGGTGGATACCTCATTTTATTCTGTTTCTTTGTCATTGTGACTGGTGCTGTAATAACCACGGATGTGCAGATGTCTTTTCGCTATGCCAATTCATTTCCTTTGGTTATATACTGATATTGGGACTGCTGGATCATATGGTAGTAGCTTTTTTTTTATTCTACATCGAATCTCTTCACAGCTACCTTTTATCCCCTCCCCCAAAGGCTTTATTTATTTTTGTAACTGCACTCATTTTGTAGCTAAAACTATCCCATTCTTTGGATTTGGTTTACTTTTCTGTACCTTTTGGTATATAAGAGTGTGTGATTCAAGGGCTCGCCAAGTGTGTACCATCGCAAAGGGTAACCAGAAAGTCAAAGAGAAGTGGACCTCGGAACTCTTGGGTTTCCAGCGAACTTTCAGCTGGAAACTTTCCAGCGAACTTTCAGCTGACTTAGTCATCTTCTCGCTGTGTCCACACATTCTTGTGTCCTGCTGTACTGTTGTCTGCAGGGGCAGTGCATGTTTTTGTGCTCGTCTGGGCTGACATTATGGGTGGTATTTTGCTGTGCTTGGGTTCATTTATCTCTACAGTCTCCGGATGTCATTCTTTCAAACATGATTGGAAACCAGGACCTGGGGTTGCCAAGTGATTTATGAGGATAGGTCTAGAAATATTTGCCTTATTGGGAAATTGATAGGAGAGAGGAGAGAGGAGAGAGGAAAGGGAGGGAGGGGGGGAAAGTGAGGAGGGGAGAGAGAGAGAGAGAGAGAGAGATTGGGAAAGAAATAGAGACAACCCGGAGAGAGAGAGAGAGAACACAGTGGGAGAGAAAAAGTAGAGAGAGGCAGAGAGGGTGAGTGGACAGTGCCTGAGGCCCAGAGGGTGACAGTCCTGTATCACTAAAGGCCATCAGCCAGTGAACTTTTTCATAACTAATGTACTTCTGAATCTAAACTAATGACATGCTAATTTCATGCCATAGTTAACATGTTAGGGTCACAACAATAGAAAGAGGGAACAGTCCTTTGGGGTTTGGATTGAAGTTACTTTATGCTTTTCATGAATTTTTTAATTTTTAAGAATTTCACAAAACCGATGGGGAGTGGTACAGGAAAGGAGATGTGTTCAGTTTCTTAGAATAAATGATCAGAAAAGCCCAGCTGGGTCATGGTGAAAGCCCTTCGCAGAGCAAGCCCCATGCAGTAAGGGGCTCCGGGCCCTGCCCAGCTCCTTCTCTAGCCCACTTTCATGGTTTACAAACAAGAGCTCCCCGCCCCCATCCCCAGAGAGCTGGTCATTAAATGTTGATGCCCCAGAATGCCTAGCATCTCCTTCTGGAGACCAGTGTCCACCTCACTTGTAACTGGATACCCACAAGAAGCTATCCCCATCCCCTGACCAAAATATTGCCCTCTAGGGATACCCACTCTAAGGAATGTCTTGTGGTTTTTAAAATTTTTATCTCTTTATTCAATTAAAATTTGTTTGCCCCGAATTCCATTTGCATGAATGTCTTCATTTGAGGGCCTCCCCTGATTGCAAGACCCTGTGATGGGGTTGACTTCATAGGGTCTTTTTCCTACGTGCCACATTTGCAAACCTGGATCTCTTGGAGCAGGACAAATTCATCACTATTCAGGATGGAATGCCAGGCCCTGTTCAGCCCTCAGCTCGCAGAACATCATTAGTGCCTCTTTCTGTACTCAACCAGCTTTTTATGAACACACAAAAACCATGTTAAAAGAGAAAGTGGGCTGGGGCTGCAGCTCAGTGGTAGCACTTGCTTAGCACGTGCACATATACAAGGCCCTGGGTTCTCACCTCAGCACCACCACCAATCAAGAAAAACAACAAGCCAACAATCAAAACCAAAGCCAAACCAACCAACCAACCAACCAACCAACAACAAAACAGATAGAGAAAGAAAAGTATGTTTCTGGTTTGGGTTGACAACAATAATTTGGGGAGTCAGTGAAATATTATGAATAGCTAATCCTCTTTGTTTTTTTATAGAGTTGGCAGTTCAATTTCAGGAAACAAGCATGGTTTGGAGAAGCACTTTCCCTGCTGTGCCCGTATCATGGGGAGTTGACTGACCCTCGGGCTCCAGGGCGGTTGTGATGGATTTGTATGAGCATTAGGATTTCCCCCCATGATAGCTTAATGTCCCTGTTTAGATGATGAGGACAAGTCACTGACAAGGGGCTTCTTCTCCCTGGGCTCCTTCAGTGCCTCTCATGTCCTCTCTGCGTCTGGCCTTTGTGCAACCTCAGGGCATCTGGTCACTTGCACCTAGCGTTAAACCCGGCCTCTGAGCAAAAGAAAGGAACCAAAGAGAGCAAAAGGAGAGAGGGAAAGGGGAAAAGAAGTGAAATGTAGTCTCGAAATTTAAGAGCTAAGGATCTAAGTGATTAAGGAAAAAAAAAAACTTTTACAGCATAGGCAGCAGAAATCTTCCGAATTTCTAAGCGTTTGTCCCAGATAACAGAGCTAAGTAGGTTTAGACTGAATAGTCGGGCATATTGCCCCTGGGGGAGTGCTTGGACACCCAAGGGGGTGGTAGTAGCTTCGAGTGCAATTGGGGGGTGTTGAATAAAAAGAAGGGGGCGGTGGAGCACCCAGGGGAGTGCTGAATAATTTTTTTAAGGGGGACAGTAAGCCAATAAGTTTGAGAATCTATGGGAGAACTACTTTTTTGTGGCCTTTTCTCTCCACAATGGGTCCATCCTAGTCTTTCGGTAGTGGAGTTGATACTCCATTGACCAGCAGAGGGTGACAGGGACACATTCCACATTGTGATCTAGGCCCAAAGAGACCACCAAATAGTTCCACACCAGGTACCCACAGACCTTTCCAGCCCCTAACCTGTGAGCAAAGTCTTCCACAGGAGCCACCGTGCATTTGCTGCTGGGGACGCGTACTATATACCACATGTCCGGTCCTCAGTGGATGCCACGGGATCGCCCATCATGATCAGCAATAAACTGTGCGCGTCCACGTGTCAGTGGCTGTCAATTTTACCTGATGCATTTCCTCCTGGTCTGGGTTGAATAGAGAAGGTGAGAAAGACGCTGGAGAACAGTACAGACCGCAGCCTGAGGTCTAATCTGCAGACCTCTTCCCGCGTGCACTGCTTGGGCGAGGCCTGGGGGTTGGGAGCTTGCAGGCTCACAGCCCATGTTGGCAGACTCCACCTGTGATGTGCATCTCCCAGCTGAAAGGCAGTAAGAGCAGATTTGCAGCATACGATTTTCCTGACTAACTGAAGAATGCGCATGGCCCACTCATACTCACAAAAGCAGGGTTGCCACCAAAAACGATTCTAATTGGCTAAATAAATAACTCGAAGGTTTCGTTGCCTGCAGCCTTTCTTTCCTTTATTGAATTATTAATGCCGTGTCCCCCTCTGGATCAGCAGCAGCTAATGACTGGCTTGCCTCGGGCGCTTAATATTTTCCAATCAGTTGTAAATTGTCCTGATGACTTACTTTGCTAACTTATAGCTTACATTATTGGCTCAGTTTTCAAAACAGCTTTGGATTCAGGGGCGTCATAAAAATCAGGCTATTTTCAGCCTTGTATTTTTTGTTTCTTACAAAAAATACATTTGGCTGTTTTCCAGTAGTTTAAGATAGCAGATCTTAACTGGGGGTGATTTTGCCCTCTGAGGAACATATTGGCGATGTCTAGAGATAGCTTTTGTGCTATTGGTGTCTACTGAGTAGAGACCAGGGCTGCTGCTTAATGTCCCCTGGTGCACAGGATGGTTCCCTGAAACAGAGAACTCTCAGGTTCCAAATGTCAGTGATGCTCTGGTGGAGAACACTGGATTAGCCAGGCGTGGTGGCGCACACTTATAATCCCAGTACTTGGGAAGCTGAGACAGGAGGATCGCAGGTTTGAAGCCAGCTTCTGCAACTTAGTGAGGCTCTCAGCAACTTAGTGAGACCGTGTTTCCAAATAAAAAAATAAAATAGATCTGCCGGTGTAGCCCAGAGGTAGAAGGCCCCAGTACCACACACACACACACACACACACACACACACAAAGAACGCTGGATTCAACAGATTTTGTACAATAAATGACATTATCAGAGAGCGGCCTGGGTGAGCATTTCATTCATCCTTTCAAGCTGGATTTTGGAATTTTGAGAGCACTCTTGGCGCACCGTGTGGGTTTTGGAGGCAGTGGTGTGCACATTGCACCATATCCTCAGCCTTGGCACTCACCTGGCAGCACCGTCTGCTGGAGGTGGCCGGTGAGGAAGCAGCCGTCCCCAGGTCACCTCCAACCTGATGCGCTACCCACAGGGAATAGATGCCACTCATGGCTCGTGGTGGGGAAAGGGAGCAAAGACAGGTGGCGTACCCCTTATGTGAAATGCTTGGGACCAGAAGTGTTTGGGGTTTGGGATTTTTGTTTGGATTTTGAAGTACTAGCATTTATTTATTTATTTATTTATTTATTTATTATTTCGTGGTACCGGGGATTGAACCTAGGGGGCATTCTACCTCCGAGCTCCACCCCCAGCCCTATTTTTTATTCTTTATTTTGAATCAGGGTCTCACTAAGTTGTGGAGGGCCTCACTAAGTAGAGAGAGAGAGAGAGAGAGAGAGAGAGAGCTGAGGCTGGCCGCGAACCCGGATCCTCCTGTCTCAGCCTCCCAAGTACTAGGATTACAAATGTGCGCCACCACGCCTGGCGAGTACTAGCATTTATATACTGAGACATCTGGGGGATGTTTAGACCCCAGTCTAAACATGCAACTCATTATGCTTCATATATACCGTAAGCGCATAGCCTGGAGGGGATTTTATACCATCTTTCTGGTGTCCTTGGGTTTGGGCTGTGACTAGTCTCCTGAGGCCAGATGTGGACTGTTCTGCTGTGGTATCATGTGGACTCAGAAAGCTTTGGATTGGGGGTTAGGGATCCTCACCCTGTACCTGAGGAGGGATTTTACACTTTTCTATGAATGGCTCTGCTCATGATACCCACTGGCATTTTTGGTCATTTTGAAGTGCAGGATACTTGATAGAGATTTTTCTACTCACACAGCATTCCTTCAAGGTCGACACTGTGACAGATAGGGAGCTTGAGGCTTAGAAATGGTAAGCCATGTCTCTCTCACTACCCATTGGCTCTGCCACTACCTCCCCCGTCCCTGGGAAGTTCTGTGATTTCTAATGATGATGGGTGTTTTTATTATGTCTTATTAAAAGTTATAGTAAGATGGGCATGGTGGCACACGCTTATAATCCCAGTACTTGGGAAGCTGAGACAGGAGGATCCGGGTTCTCAGCCAGCCTCAGCTACTTAGTGAGGCCCACCACAACTTAGTGAGACCCTGTTTCGAAATAAAGAATAAAAAACTGGGCTGGGGGTATAGCCTGGAGGTAGATTGCCCCTGGGTTTAATCCCCGGTACTGCAAAACGAAACAAAATAAAAAAATTTATAGTAAAGAACAAAGCGATGAACATGCATTTAGAAATAATGAGGCATGTTCTGCAGGAGATTGGGGAAGGTTAGGAGTGAGTTGGGCCAGTTTGGCTGGAGAGGCAGAGGGTCAGAGAGTCAGGTGGTTTGGGCTGTGTTTGAGCGGGTGTCCAGACCCCACAGAGCCTTCTGCTCAGAGGGACGATTCTCTTGGGATGGTCCTCTCAAAGCCCAGCATGGAAGTGTCACTCTCTGTTAGCTTTTATCAAGAAATACAGAAGACAGCTAGCTGCACGAAAAGCTATTTAGCCTCACTCACAGTTAGAGAAATGTAAACTGTCAACTATTTTTCACCTATCAGGTTGGAAAAGATTAAAAATCAAAAAAAGAAAAAAAAAAAAGAAAAGGAAACCACCATTCTGTGCAGCGTTATCACAACGCGTGGTGATTCAGGAAGCCTCAGCAGTCATCGACCCGCAATTCCACTTCTAGGAATTGACCCTGTGTTTATGTCCACCTATTTGTGCAATGGTAGATGTTCAATGCTTTCAAAAACTTTAATTGTGAAAAAAACCCTAAATGTCCGTAAGTAACGACCTGGTTAATTAAAGTAAGGCGCAATCTGTGGCCTTTGGAAAGAACGGGCTTATGTGCTTTTGCAAACAAGGAAGCATCTCGATGCATCTAGAAGACAGTAATCCTGGCAGAGCAGCATCCGCAGCCCAGCCTCTCCTGTGTGCACATTTTTGGCTATAAATACATGGAGAATTGTGAAGGAGTATACGCTAGCCTGTTCTCACTGGCTGCCTCTGAAAAGTGAGTTGGATTTGGGGAGGGGGGTGGAAGGTAGATATTCTTTTCACTTTATGTAATTTATACTTTAAAAGAGAACTGAGCCAAGTGTGGTGGCACACGCCTATAATCCCAGTACTTGGGAGGCTGAGACAGGAGGATCACAGGTTCGAGATCAGCCTCAGCAACCTAGCAAGACTCTCAGTAACCTAGCGATATAAAAAAATGATAGGGCTTGGGCTATAGCTCAGAAGTAGAATGCCTCTGGGTTCAACCTCTGGTACCAAAAAAAAAAAAAAAAAAGAAAAGAAAAGAAAAAACCCCAAAAAACAGAGGGTGGGGGGCATGTATATTAGTTTAAAATGGAAAAAACTCTTTTAATTGAAAGCTCATTTATTGAGCACCTATTAATTTTTCAGGTGCTCTGCTCAGCACTGATAATACAAATATGAGTGAGATATTTTTCCTCTGCACATGGTGAAGGTTTTCATAGTGTCGTGCACACAGGCCTCTCTGAGAATGTAATAATTCAAGTAGACAGTGAGAAAGAACCAAAGGTACTAGCATATGAAGTCCCAGAGGCAGCAGGCTCCCCGTATTTAAGAAACCAATGAGCCAGGCATGGTAGTGTCCACCTGTAATCCCACTATTTGGGATGTTGAGACAGGAGGATTGCAGGTTCTAGGCCAGCCTCAGCAACTTAGTGAGGCTCACAGCAACTTAGCAAGACCCTGTTTCAAAACAAACAAACAAACAAACAAACAATAAAATGAAATAGAAAGGGCTGGGGGTGTAGCTTGGAGGTAGAATCCTCTGTGATCAATCCCCAGCAAAACACACACACACACACACACACACACACACACACACACACACACACGAGAAAGCAAGGCCCTGAGTGCCTTGGGTGAGGGGATGAAGGCAGGAGAGGTAGGCAGAGACAGAAGGCCAGGTGCATGGTGCATGGTGCAGGGCAGGAGGTCCCCCTGCATTACTGTGCCATGCACAGGGGAAGTAGCCATTTCTCTCCTGGTGATGGTGATGATGATATGACAGCAGAATCCGATCTGAAGCAGAGGAAGGTGGATCCTGTGGCATCTGGCACACAGGGGTATCCTTCCTTCCCTCCCTCCCTCCCTCCCTCCCTCCCTTTCTCCCTCCTTCCCTCCTTCCCTCCTTCCCTCCTTCCCTCCTTCCCTCCTTCCCTCCTTCCTTCCTTCCTTCCTTCCTTCCTTCCTTCTTTCCATCCTTCCGGCCTTCTGTCTGTCTGTCCTTCTTTTCTTTTGTGGTACTGGGGATTGAGTGCAGGAGTGTTCCACCTCTGAGCTACACCCCCAGCCCCATTTTATTTTTTAGTTTGAAACAGAGTCTCAGTAGGTTGTTGAGGACCTCACTGAGATACTGAGGCTGGCCTCGAACCTGCGATCCTCCTGTTTCAGCCTCCCAAGTACTGGGATGACAGGTGTGCACCACCACGTCCGGCTCCTCTCCCAATTTCCTAGTGAACAAATAAATCTTTAAAATATGGGTAGACCCCTTCTAGCGAAACCCTGGATTTCCTAAAACAAACAAAAAATAAAAAATAAAACACCCCAAAACATGTGCTTCTCAGATGTGACCGTTTATTCCTTGGTCTTTTTTCTAGCCAGATTCCTGGTGGGAAGGGTCTGCCTTTCTTTTGATTCATGTCTGTCCCAGCTGGTGTCTGCAGTGTCTGGCTCCTCCTCCGGAACCCCGCTCACCCTGCAGATGTTTTGTTTTAGCCTTGGCTTCAGGCTCAGCCGGACCCCAAGCTGTGTGCGGACTTGGCCTGAGCCAGGTGTGCGCTCCTTGAGTTGCACAACTTGGAAGAAGGTCCTTTCGGCTCTCTGAGTGATCTGACCAAGCCCTGGCCTCAGGGGAATTCTTTCTCAGTGTCCACCGTGTTGATTAGCACTGCCCCATCACTCTGCACCATGTTCCTAGTATTAAAACTCTCAGGCATCTGTTTTGGGAGGTGGATGTCTGTGGTAGAGATCTTGCATGCACTATAACAAATAACGGCCTATCGGGGGAGCAGGCATTGAATTCCTCTTCGCTGAGTGACCTTGCTTCTCACCAGCATCTTTGGACCCTGGGGTGACTCTTGGGGGCTTCTTTCCCTGGTGCCCCTGTCTTTTAATGGCAGATTCTCAACTCGGCTCGTTTATCTCCTAGCATCTGGACTCCAACCCTGCTAATCTGACCCTTTCGCTCAGCTCATGAGAGCATGTACATTCTTAGTACTTGGAAACTGATTCCCCGGGACGCCTGTGCTGAGCCTCCTCTCTGCCAGCTTGCAGGGCTGGGAGAGAAGCTATAGGCACAATGACTATTGTCATTGGGAGCCCCCAGGAGCCCTTCCACAGCCCACCTGAGCCATGCACACCACTGGCCCCACGCTCATCTCCCTGGGCTTGCTTTTCTCTCCTCCTCAAATCCTTCCCCAGTCCCTCCCTCACGCTCTGTCTTCTCTTCCCCCCATGCTTGTCCTCCTAGTTTTAACATACCAGGCTGTAGATTTGGCCAGAATGCCAGGGTCTGATCTTTAGGCCCTGCCTGCTTCTTTCTCCTACTGGACTTGATCTTGGCAGCCCTGTCCCTGCTGTCTGTCCCTGGAGAGTCAACTCAGGGCCACGGTGCCCAGCTATGTCATCACTCATCACTGGGTGCCTCGGTCCCTTGGTATTCCCCATTTTAGTACTGATTTGCATATTCAGCCAATAAGTTGCATTAATTATAGCTGTATAATTCACCAGTAAAACTGTTAGAGTAAAAAACGAAGTGTCGAGTTCTTTTTTATTTGTTATTTAAAATCATTTTCATGACTAGGTAATCTGGTAGTTGTTTTCCTTGCTAACTTATCATTCTTGTTCTTATGGAAATAGAAGAGGGAACATTGAGCAACTGAAAATACAGAGGAAAGAAGGACCCACCACTCAGGAAATGACTAACTGAATAACGCTGCACAAATAACGTGGATATTATGCAGTCGTTAAAAATCCTGCCTTGAAAGGATTTCACTTTATGTGTATGGGAGTGTATTCTTATGGAAATTTTATTCAATAAACATCAATTCTATATAAGTTTATTATATATATATAGTATATTTCTAAACATAACTATGAATAGAGAAGAGGAAAATGTATCAAACTGGTGATGATAATCTTGTGGTCAGATTGGGAATGATTCATTTTTAAAACATTTTTCTAAATTTTCTACGTATATATATATATATATATGCAGCTTACACAATGAAGAAAAGTTGGCTTACGAAGGCATTAAGGAACTATCTGGAAGTTACGAAAAATTACTCTTCTGCCGTGTCTTTGGGCCCTTCCCCATCACCTCCTATTCTCCCTCTCGCCTGAGGACCTGCTGCTCGCTGTCACCGGTGTTGCCCTGGACTGGGCTGAGAACTTGCCTGTGACTGTTAGAGCCACACAGGGCGAGGACGATGCTGCCTCCACAGAACTAATGTGTTCTTTGAACACAGGGCAGGAACTTTCCACTACATACCTCCTTCTCACAGCACAGAATTGATTTACAAAGTCACGTAATGCTATCAGGGGGTGCCATAAAAGAACAGCAACCAAAACAAAACAGAAGTCTTCCAGAGCACTGGATGATGTCTTTTCTATGCCCCCACAGGGTCAAGAGGCAGATAGAAGAAAAACAAAAGCAGAAGCAAAACCAGACACTGCCAAGCTTTTACAGAAAAAGTGGAGGAAAAATTTCCCAGAAGATGGATGCCTTTAGGAAATCGAGGGCTGGCTGTGTGTGTTTTGAGGGACCAAAGCAATGAGTTGATAGCTTTTTAAAAAATAAAACACTGTACAGCCAGCCCTGTTCTTAGTCATTTTCATTATAGATCTTACACTGTAAAGTCATCCAATCATTCCTAAGAATAGCAGGTTGTTATTTCCTCTGCTTTTCTGCCTCCTCCTTCAAGCAAAATTGGAAATAAAAAACATGCCACAGAGCATTTAATTTGGAGTAAATGAGTGTGCTTGTATCTATCATTCATCGAGGTATTTAGTGAATCTTGTTAAAAGGAGTACATACAGGCTATTTGGCTGAGACAACTGTCAATAGCAATAGTTATTTAGTGTGATAAACATGGACTTATCAAATTTAGTTTATGATGCATGTTTTGGATATTTTAAAAGTCTCTCTTGCTTATTTTTCTAATCAAAGCTAGGACCAGTTACTTTGGCAACCACCTTTTGGAATTTTCCAAAGGCTCCTCTAGTTTCACATTAGGAGTTCCTAGTCTTCCTTGCATTGGTACTAAAGAACTCGCAGTCTTTCTGGTGGGTTCTGGACAGGTGGGAGGGGCCGCTCCATTCTTTGCATACTTGGCCCAGTGGGACATGGAGAGGGTGGGCAGAACGTGCGTGCCAGGGAGGAGCAGTTCTGTTCTGTGCAGCTTCCCCTGGCTACGCTTCTGTCCACGGGCTCAGTGGGCCAGAGCTTCAGCGAGACCCACAGGCAGGCTCCTGCAGGATCCAAGAAGCCCTGCCCTTTGTAGACCCTACCACTTGGTACCCTCAAGGCCCTCACATCACTGTTCTTGTGGACTTGGGTCTGATTTATGGGTATGCAGGGAGCTGCAGCCTCATGTGCCCCAAATAAGACATGGCCCCACTGAGCCCCAACCTTATCCCAGAAGAAAGCGGGATAAGAAGAAGCGCCTTCCATTTTTCATGGTCTTCTATCGCAACTACTTCTGCTTCAAATTGAGAATATCCTCATCATCATAATGTTAATGTTTTGGTTAAAAAAAGAAAAAAGAACTAGGATCTTTTTTGTAGCTTTCCTGAACTAGGCAGACAAATTCCTCCTAACATCTGCAACAGTCCAGATGGGCAGGCGAGGTCACAGTAACAGGCAACCTTCAAATCTCCATAGCGTCAAACCACAAGTATCTCCATTTATGTTCTGTTTGGGGTTGCTAGAGGTGCTCCTCAGAGTGCTCCTTGCTCTGTGGCAGGTGGACTGCTAGGCAGCTGTCACCTGGAGCTTGCTGCTCTTCATGACAGTAGGGAAAGAACATGGTGACTATAGGTGCACTGACTTGTCACAGCTCCATCCAGAGAGGGCACAGATCCCTTACATAACACTGGCCAGAGAAGTCACATGGCCAGTGCCTGCTTCAGAGGTGAGGAGGCGGGAAGAGGACAGTGGACCACGCTCGTGTCGACCACAGCACCTACAGCTGGTCTTTCTGTGTTTACGGTGACAGGCCTTCTCTGTGCCTTTGCGTACTAAGTGTTGTCTTGCTTACTCCTCAGAGCAGAGAGGGACTACAATGACCCTTATTTTACATCTATATCTTACAGAAGATAGGTAAGTGCTTAAGGCTGTACAGTAATACCAGACAGGGCAGGATGTGGAATCTACGTTTGTCTGTTTCCCTGGAGCCAGAACTTTCAGCTATTGCATGATATCGCTGTAGAATCCTTTTGTGGCGACCACTGTGGGGCACCAGGACTTTGCCACTCCTGAAACTTCTCTCTTCATGCTTACGTGGGTGACGCAGCCTGGTGAGAGTCCTGACCTCATGGAGGCAGAAATTACTGTGTGTGGAAACTAGGTTATGTTCTGTCTCCTTCTTAGCTGAATACTCATGCCAGGTTGTCATTACCTTGCTCAAAGTACTGGAGATTCTCTATGCACACCATCCTAACAGCTGCTTTTCCCTGAGGACTTAGCACCCTCAGATATCGGGGTAGCCCCTCCGCACACACTTCCTTTCACTCTCAATCACCTCCAGATCACAGAGGAGGGCTGCAGCCTTCCCAGAGTCACGTCGCAAGGTGCAGAGTCAGTTCTAAAAGCCACACTTGTCTAGTTCAAAGCCTGCCCCCTCAGCTGCCTGAGCCTCAGGATTTCGGTCAAAGTCCTCCAGATAACCGAAGTTCTTACAGTGTGCTGTCACGACAGGCCTGCTGGGGCTTCCCTGCAAGATGAAGGTGGCTTTGGCTCTGGCATGGAGGATTTTCATACCTTTGGTCGTTTGGAGAGTGTTCCAGTCAGCACCCTCACAGCTATGATCTGAAGACCTGGCCACGTAACTTAGAGGGAAGAAGATTTATTTTCTTATGTCTTTGGGCTCAGTCTATGTGAGGCCGGGGACTGCGGATCTCAGGGGCAGTGGGAGGTAGAGAGGGGGAGAGCATATGGGCTGTGCTCCTCACATCATGGAGGCCGGAAGCAAGAGAGAAAGCAGGGGGAGGAGGAACCATATATATATATATATATATATATATATATATAATCCCCAAGGCAGCACCCCCAGGGACCTATCTTCTGTAGCCACACCCTACCGGCATACGGGTACCACCCAGGTAAATCCCATTACAATGGATTTATCCACTTCTGAGATTACAGCCCTCATGACTCCACTATATCAATCCTGAATATTAATAAATTAGCCCTTTAGGGGACATTTTATATCTAGCTGGAACAGAGAGGGTGAAGAGTCATGAGTCATGGTCCACCCTGCCCCCGGTCCCCAGCGTGTTCAATGTTCCCATCGATACTGCAGTGGGGTGGAGTAGACGGCCTCCGGTTGATGTCCTGGCTCTGGAACTCGAGAACAATGACCTTGAGAAACGAGGACCCCCTTCCTTGCAAGGCCTTCTACATGGTTGTTTTTAGTGGTTGCTGCTAGTGCCTTCAAAGGTCCATGTGTTAGAGGGTGGCCCTGCAGAGTGGTACTATGAAAATTTAGGAGGTGGGGCCAGTGGGAGGTCCCTAGGTCACTGGGGGCATGCCCTTAAAGGGGATTGTGAGACCCTGACCCCTTCTCATCTTTCCCTGTTTCCTGGCTTGTGACTTATAGGTACGTACTTTGCTCCAGCATACAGTCCCCCCATGATGTGCTGCCCTGGCCAGAGGCCCAAAGCAACAAGGCCAGTTGATCTTGGACTGGAACCTCCAGAACCTTGAGCCCAAATAAACCTTTTCTCTTTATGAATGAATTGCCTCAAGTGTTTTGTTATGGTCACATGAAGTTGAATCATTGTGTTGCTTATTGGATGGTGGTAGCTTTGGGGGGGAAATGTTAGCTCTCTCTCTTTTCTAGCAGCCTTCCTTATTTCCCTCAAGGAAAACTTCCATCTAACTAAAAATCTATGGTACTTGTAAATACTGATTTATGCCAAATACCTTAGTCACAAATTATAACCCATTGCTACTCTTAAGCCTCCCCCAATATAGACAGTTTGGAGGGGTCAGAAAAATTAATTTCTTAAAGCAGGTGAAAGCAGAAATTGATAGAATATTCTGGAGAACAATGAGATAGTATATATGAAAAGCTTTAAATATGTATGAATCCATTGACTGAGTGATTCATCTTCTAAAAATTTGTCCGAGGGAAATAATCAGAAAGATTTATGAGAAAGGATGTTTGGTAGTATGATAGCAGTAATTGCAAGCCACAGAAAAGTATCTAGTAGCTACAGATTGGCTAAGTAAATGGATAGCACCATCTGATGGATTTTTATGTAGCCATTTAAACCAGATATTTGAATAATATTCAAGCATCTGGGTAAAAATAGACTAACTTACATTTTATGTAATAGAAATGTATCTACATGCATAAAAATTTACACGTAGATCACATCCCCCAAAAGTAACCTGAAACCATTTATAATCTACCATGAAGAATTCATTCATTACTTTTTTCTTTTTACTTTTTGGTATGACCCAGAATTTTTTTTTACCATAAATAAATATTCAGAAAATATTGCAATTTACTTAAAAGAGGATGCAAATACAAAACAAAACAAACCCACTAAGTAATGTTTAGTACCCATACCTAAACCATTTAGCTACCTTGAAAAGCCAGGGAATGGGTATGGCAGAGCCGCAGACAGGGAGGAGCCCCTGGGAGGCCAGTGCACCTCAGCATGAGATTTGTCAGAATTTTACAGTCCACATTCCAGTCACGGTGGCGTCTACTCAACACTTCAAATCAGACCTTTCTAATTTGGCAATGTTACTACCATTTACTGTTATGAAAGTAACAACAAAAGACAACATCTACTTCTCTTTCCAGTTCCGTTCGGAGCATCAGGTGACCCTTTGCCTGCCCTGCCCACAGTTTCAGCACCAGTTAGGTGTCTGTGTTCCTGGGGCGCTGGGTAGCCTGCAGTTCTAAGTCTGGGTAGTGAGCAAGATGTGGATCACAAGGATCTTCCTGCAGCCCCAATATGAATAATAGTACCTATTTGCTTATCTGGCTCACCCGGGTGCTGTAAAGATTAGTCTTTGCTGGTCAAAGGATTTTGAAGTTTTAAAACCCTGAATGGTGTTGCTAATAAACCTGTAAAACTTTCATCTGCAGTGTTCCCTTATTTGTACCATTTAGTAATTCCTTCTGAGGAGTTGGCCTCTAGCAGGCAGGATGCCAGACACACTCTGGGCCAGGGCGGGCTGAGGCCTGCCTGGATCCCTCCACCCAGCCAGGCTCCCACCTCCAGGCACAGAGCTGCCGCTGCCTGCCTTGGCTTGACTCTGGCTTAGAGGCTCCTTGGCACTTATTTATCAAATTCTGTCCAGGTAGAAAGTCACCCACGTTTGCGGTCCTCTAGTCTGGGCCAGGAACCAAACACTTTTTCCAGGTATACCCACTTGGCCAGCCATGGAGTTCCTCAGCGCGGCATGGCCAAGCAAAACCTCGGAGTCCTGCGGCGGATTCCCTAAAGTTCCCACCTGTAGAGATGGAAAGCGCTTGGAGTCATAACCTGGAAATAAATTAATGCTTCTCCAGCCCCCGAAAACTCCATGCAACTCATATTCCCATTCTTGACATCTGGATCCTTTTGCTTCTGAGATAAGAAGGACTGACGCTTTGCAAATTATTTAGACAGTTATGAGGCTGCCTTTGCCTCTGGTCTTCAGGTACTCACTCAGAATAATGGAAGCCCTCTCTGCATTCTTATGACCAGACCTCCTCCTCCTGTCCCTCACATCTGCCCACTCCTGTGACAGATCTGAAGGATACCTGTCTGAAATCACAGTCTCCCCTTCGGCAGTGACTTTGAAGAGTGTTTTACAAATGATCTTTGGTAGTGAATGCCAAGTATTTAATGCTGAGTGGGAAGAGGAAGAATGAGAAAAATCGGCCAACTATGTAGGTGAAACCAATCCCAGATCATGAATTCTGAAATATTTATGATAAACATTGAAAATAATAAGAGCAATGTAAGGGCAGATTGTATCCACCTTTCCCAATGACTCTTTGGTAACTGAATTTCCTTGTCTTTGTCTATAAAGATGTTTTCCTAGAAGACAAACACATTTCCAAGCTAGAAATCTCAGAATCAGCTTTGAATTCTACTTTTTCCAATGCCTTCTCTAATAATCAGTCTATCTCATAAGTCCCCTCTGCCTTCTTTTTTGTCCTCTTCAACCGCATTGACAGTGTGAAGCTTGCTTCCTTCGCTGATCTGGTGGCTTCTCTTACTCTTGCTGGCTTAGTCCTGTTTCCCAATGACATCCACAGTGGCACCCACATTACTTACCTCTGTGTCCAGTTCCCCAGGTCCTCACACTCCCAGTCCTTGGGCCTTTACCCGAGAGACTCCTTTTATGTGGGACCCTTGAACACTGTCAAAGAAAAGTTGCAACTTGAGTCAAAGCCATGTAAAAGACTTTATTCAAGACTATTGCAATAGGGGAGAGATCTTAACCTTAGCTCCACTCAAACAAAACACACAGGAAGGCTCCTAGGCACTGGGATGAGTTGGTGGAAAGGTACTGCAGGATGCTGGGGAAGCCTGGCCAATGCAACCAGGCCATCTGTGTTTGCTCATGGACACTCTTGCTCATCAGAGTTGGGCTCCTGCTCTCCCACTGAGTCTGGGAGATGGGAGCCATGATATCTTCCTCCTCAATGATTGCATTTCAAAGGGGTGGCTTTCAAGTCCTGAGAAAGACAGTTTCTGTCCTGTCAGTAAAACTGGCAAGGGGCAGCTGGGCCTGTTGGCACATGCCTGTAATCTTGGCGCCATGGAGGTTGAGACAGGAGGATCACAGGTTGGAGGTCAGCCTCAGCAACTTAGCAAAGCCCTCAGTGTCTCAGTCACCATTGTCACTGCTATAATCTGAAGACCTGAGCACAGGACTTAGAGGAAGGAAGATTGATTTGCTCACGGTGTTTTTTTTTTTTTTTTTTTTTTTTGAGATCTCGGAGTTCAGTCCTTGTGAGGTCGGAGTGCAGAGCTGGAGCTCAGGCCATGGCTATGGGAAGCACAGAGAGGGAGAGCACAGGGCTTTGCTCCTCACATCATAGAGGCCAGGAGGAGGGGGGGGGATTCAAAGGCACAAGCACAATTCCCAATGGCCATATCCCTAGGGACCCACCTTTTCCAGTCACACCCCCCGGCCCAGGTCACCACCCAGATAAATCTATTACAATGGACTTGTGAGATTATAACCTTCATGCCTCAATTACATTGACTCTGAATACCAGCAAATGAACTCTTCAGGGGACAGTCTATATCTAATTATAACACTCACAACTTAGCAAGACCCTGTGTTAAAATAAAAAATCAAAAGGACTGGTGGTGTAGCTTGGAGGTAACATGCCCTGGGTTCAATCCCCAGTACCAAAAAAAAAAAAAAAAAAAACCTCACAAGGGGCTGAAGGAAGATTTATACCTCAAAAAGGCAGAGGAAGGATTTATGATTACAAGATTTCTCTAGTAAATGCTCCAAGAAAAGGGAAGAGAGGGGCCTAGAGTCAGGAGGATGCCCGTATGCAGTTGAGTCAAGTTGAGGGGAACTTCAGGCCTTCCAGGTTGACAGCTGGCACCAGCTACCCTTGTGACTTCTCCCTGAATCCCCGGCGAGGGTCTTCCTTGTTGGAGCCATTCTGAGCCTCTCTCCGAAGTCCTGTCCCTGCCTCTCACTTCAGGGCACGCTCTTCTTCCTCTTCGTGCTTTGAGAACCTGTTCACATATCACCCCAGCTCTTTTTTTGCCCCAGGACCCACAGCGGTGTAGTAATGAGGTGCCTACCTGGCAGTCAGCCCAAGGGATTATAATTGAGTATATTAACTACATCTTGGCACATCATGACTGCTTAAAACCCTTTCTTCTCTGAACACATTTCTCTCCGCTGTTTCAAGATTGATTCCTGGAGTTTCTAGCAGAAGTCCTTAAATTTCAGACCTTGGGAGAGTTACTCTATTTCACATAAAATTCTGATTTTCACCTGAAAATTAGAGAAATTCTCCTCTGCTGAGAGATAAGCAGTAAGTGTCAGAGGCATCAGCTGTTAACACAGAGGCTCTGAGGACCCATTTCCACAGGTCGTGATTCAGTGAGTCTAGGTGGACTTGCGACTCTGCATGTTGACATGTCCTTAGTGATTCCGATGGGAGCCAGAGCCCCGAGCTACTCAGCCTTGTATCCATCAGCATTCTTGCAGCCATAATCTAAATATCTGACCACATAACCTAGAGGAAAGAAGATTTATTTTCTTACGGTTTCGGGCTCAGTTCACGTGAGGCTGAGGACCGCGGATCTCAGGGCACAGCCCGGGAGGGAGGCTGAGAGAGAGCACATGAGCTGTGCTCTTTACATCATGGAAGCCAGAAGCTAGAGAGAAGGCAGGGGAAGGAGGAACTTTTTATATAATCCCTAAGGCTGCACCCCCAGGGACCAGCCTCCAGCCATACCCACTAGCCTATCAGGTGCCACTCAGGTAAATCCATTACAATGGATTTATCCACTTAAAACCCTCATGACTCAATTACATCTGCTCCAAACACCAATTTATGAACTCTTTAAGGGGCTATTCTATATCTAACCATAACAAGCCTCCTGTCCTACAACTGTACAGGCTGTCCCAAGTGACTGGAGCGCAGCCTCCCCAAACTGGCAATGCAGGGAAAGGTTTTAGGGGATTCCTAAGAAACAAGTGCAACATGGTCACACACCAGCCTGGACCATCCAGGCTGCCCATCATAGATTTCTGCAGAATGTGGGGCGGGGTGGGATTTGCTTCCGGCCTTCCTCTTAAAGGAGACACAGGTCCATCGGGGCTGATGATCTTGTTTCAGGCTACGATGAGCACACAGCAGTGCTCATGTGTGGGCCCTGGTGGCACTGTCTCGTGGTTCTCCTGGCTTCCACTCAGAGTGGGCAGTGATGGTCAGCACGGGTCTACACCAGGCGCAGGCTGCTGCCCGACGGTGCCCTCCGGCCTTTGGGGCCTGCTCCCTCCCTTGAGACTTCAGAGCTCTGGGTGGCGTGGAAAACCTATGTTTACTCCAATTTGACTAAAAAGCCAAAGCAAACAAAACAAAACACTTAGATTTTTTTGAAGTTATTGAACATGACTGTCAAAAACGTGAAAAAGTTATTACAAGTATTTTAAAAGCCGGGTGTGGTGGCACATGCTTGTAATCCCAGTACTTTGGGAGGCAGAGACCGGAGGATCTGGGTTCGCGGCCAGCCTCAGCTCTCTCCCTGTCTCTCTCTTCCTCTCTCTCTCTCTCTCTCTCTCTCTCTCCTTAGTGAGGCCCTCCACAACTTCATGAGACCCGGTTTCAAAATAAAGTATAAAAATTAGGGCTGGGGGTGTAGTGCAGAGGTAGAACGCCCCTGGGTTCAATCCCTGGTACCACACACACACAAAAATTTAAAAATGATTGAAAGGGGTTTCAAGAGTGAGGGAAATAATAAATAATTCACTTAGAAAAGTGTAAATAAGGCCAGGCGTTGTGGCGCACGCTTGTAATCCCAGTACTTTGGGAGGCGGAGACCGGAGGATCCGGGTTCGCGGCCAGCCTCAGCTCCCTCTCTCTCTCTCTCTCTCTCTCTACTTAGTGAGGCCCTCCACAACTTCGTGAGACCTGGTTTCAAAATAAAATATAAAAAACAGGGCCGGGGGTGTAGCGAGGAGGTAGAACACCCCTGGGTTCAATCCCCGGTACCGCAAAAAAAAAAAAAAGTGTAAATAAGTCACTGTCCAGAGGCAAGCATTATTATTTCTACCCAGAAATTTTCTAAGCAGGAGGAAACCTATACATAAATATGTATACTCTTTCATGATACTAGAGATTGAACATTCTACCTCTGAATTATATCCTCAGCCCTATTTTATTTTTTATATTGAAACAGGTTCTTGCTAAGTTGCTGAGGGTCTTTATAAATTGCTGAGGCAGGCCTGGAACCTGCGATCCAGTCATCTCAGCCTCCCAGGTGCTGGGATTACAGGAGTGAGCTACCATGCTCGGCTATGTTTACTTCTTATGCTCTGAGCCCTGCTTTTTGTCATGTAACAGTTTCTCTCCAGGATAGTTACCCTGTACTTTGCAATGCCTGCATTTGAAAGGCATGCTATTATATGAATCTAGCACAGTGGCTTTTAGGCAGGGACCGTCTTGTTTCCTAGGGTACATTTGGCAATGTCTAATGTTTTTGTTGTCCTAATTCAGGGTGAGGAGGGGCACTACTGGCATGTAGAAAGGAGAGGCCAGGAATGTTGCTAAAAACATCCCATAGTGCACAGGACAGCCCCACCACAGAGAGTTAGCTGGCCCTAAACATTTGGGGCTGTGCCCAGTTGAGACAACCTGCTATAGCATTGCTAATTTTTAAAAGACTCCTATGGATTTTGCCTTTAGAGTGTAGCTTATGAACCGTATAGATAGCCTAACAACAACATAGATAACATTTCTTCAACACCACAAAATACCCACAGCAGAGACACCTCCTTTCCAACCAGATCCAGTTGGGGAGCGCACTCCAGTCTTGGTTTGGAAGAACTTCAGTGGTTTCCGTATCTGTTTCCAGAATGTTCAAGACACTTGGTCCTTCCCATTGCCTCTCTTCCTTGGATGAGAGGGAGCTGGTGTGGGACAGAGGAGAGCCGTGTTGGCAGCAATAGCCTTGGTGGCTGGGAGCACCTGCTCAACCTATAATTTTGCAGTAAAATAAGAGCGTCCAGTTTTAGCCTGGAGGGTGTTTTTTTTTTGGTTGTTTGCTTTTTATGGTTTACATTCTGGCTGCTTTATTTTTGTAGCAACCTCAGTATGTTTACTTCAGTCCAGGATAAAAGGTCCTTTCTTGGTGGATGCATTGCAACTAGGTTTAGAAAAAAACAGAAACCAGCTTGCTAGGAAGATAATTCTTAATTAGGAATTATCTACCCTACTGACATGCTTTAGTGTTGAGGCACTACCCTAAGTGTATGTAGGGTTGCATTTCTTTCTCAACCTAAAGCAGCTCTTTCAATCCAGTTTATCACATGTATCACAACAATCTCCCTCTGTCTCTTAGGTTGTATCAACAAACTTTTATTGAGTACCGAAGTATTAGAACCCTTCCTTCACACTTGAGAACTCCTTCTGTTTTATTTGACTATGTCTTTCTTAAATAAAACTTTCTTGTGTCAAAATAAGTGAAGAGAGTTCCCAGGATGGGCCTTTCTAAGCGCTGGGCTATCAGGTACATTCTTACTTTTCGAGTGATTTGGGGAAGACTTGCTGAACCTTTGGTCCAGACTTGGAGAAGGAGCTCCTAACTCAGGAGCAGGGGGGTGTCTGCGGGTTGGAATTGGTCACAGAGACCTTTCTTCTTCAAGCCAAGATTATAGGTAACAATGCAACCACCATAAGGATACGGTAGGAGTATCCAGGCAACTGTAGAGATGCCGGGTTTTGTTGTCTTTTACAGTGTTGTATCCCCAGTGCCTTTGTTGGCCCTGCTTTCCTGGCTAGAAAGGCTAATTTAGAGATTATAGAACAGAATAGAAGTCCCGTCCTGGGCACACACAGTGGTAAATGCCAACCATCTGGTAGTGTGTGCATGTAAGTACATGTGTGTGAGCACCAAACTATTTGGACTGCACCCATTTTTGTGTGTGTGTGTGTGTGGTATAAATTAAAAGAAGGTTGCCTGCCTCTGTGAAGGACGATTTAACAGTTTCCCCTGTGTATGGTTGTGTAGTCAAGCATCTCTGATCACACAGCCAGTCTTTCTAAAGATGTAACTTTCTGGGAAGGGATGTAGCAAGGTGTGCCAGGGTGAACCTGCGGGTGTTTCATGGCCCTGGGTTTGATTCTGCCATAAAAACCAGGTGCCAGTGGGCCTTTACTCAGAAAAGCATTATTCTCCATGCCAATTTACTACTGGAGCCAGCATTGCTTGTCTGCCAAGCATAGATACTTCAGTTTCTAACTAAAGGCCGCTCCCCACCTACTGAAGTCTCCCCCGCTGTACCATTTCCACTTGATGCTGAGAAGCCAAGCTTGGATATTCCTTTGCTTGGTCCTGAGTGATAATCCAAGGGTCTCCTGTGCCTCTAGGGCACTGGATAATTCTGTTAGCATTCTCTATCTGACCCTTAAGGAGAACAAAACCAAGTCTGAAATAATAATCAGGGATTCGGCCTTTCTATTTTTCTGCTCTGCCAAAATAGTTCCTTACCTGGCTCAGTTTGGTCAGTCTGTTGTATCAAAATACCATAAAGGAAGGTAGTTTGTAAACAACAGACATTTATTTCTCACAGTTCTGGGGGCTGGGAAGTTCAAAGTCAAGGGGCAAGCAGACACGGTGTGTGGGGAGGTCTGGGTCTGCTCCGTAGATGGCACCTTCTCACTATGCGGTCATATGACAGAAGGGCGAAGGATTTCCTGTGGGTCGCTCTGTCTTCCTCTCTCTGTTTTGGGAGTTCAACCCATGGATAGTCTCTTGCATGCTAGACAAAGCCAGCGCTCTACCATTGGGTACATCCCACCGCGCTTTGAGTTTTTTATGAGGACACTAATTGCACTTCTGAGGGCTCTACTTCAGGGTCACATCACCTCCCAAAGGCCGATCTCTTAAGGCTATTTATATTTATTTCATCAGAGATTAGGTATCAATGCATGAATCCTAGGCGGACAGAAATGCTGGAAAATGTCTATGCTAAGTGCATGTATGGGAGAAGCCGATGACGAAGGAACCAGGCATTTCCACAAATGGTGAAATTACATCAGCACTATCTGTAATCAAATTTCTGTGCCATCTTTGGGGTAAAGTCCAAGGAGAAGTCATATGATACTTGCTAAGTAAGCCATGAAGAAATTTAAGATAGCAAATTGGGGAAATTTTGGAAGCTTTTTCCTTATAAAAATAGCAAAAAATGTTAGTAGATTAAATATATCTTAAAGTAACAAGTTGAACATTTTCAAAACATTACAAAAGTTATCATTGTTTCTTTTTTGTATAGAAATGAAAGACTTTTGATTGTATTATACACTGTCATTAGCAAAAGGAGAATGCATTTCATAGGACAGCAATTCCTTAATAGCTCGAAAATGTCACTTGAAACACTTAGTTTTCAGTTTCAAATTGATAAACATCAAAATAAGGAAGACATTTTTCCCTCCCCCATGTAAACATTCTTAAAAAATACTTTAACATGCTGGGCATGGTGGTATATGCCTTTAATCCCAGTACTTGGGAGGCTGAGACAGGAGGATCGTAGCTTTGAGGCCAGCATCAGCAACATAACAAGACCCTGTTTTAAAATGAAAAGGGCTGGGAGGTGTAGCTCAGATGTATCTCCAGTACCAAACGAATAAACAAATGAACAAAAAACCTTTAATACTTACAAGAGCAGTTTTATGTTTGGGGGGCACAGTACTTTTAATATGTGTTGAAATAGACTGTTGCATCTTTGCTTAAATATGGTCTGCTTTGTTCAAATGTTTTTGTTTGTTTAAAGCCCACATCTGTGGTAATATTAACATGTATTCCTATGAATTCATTGGGTTTTTCCAACCCTGAGCTGCTGACATTACAGTTTAGCAATACCTTGCTCATGCCTGGCCATCAACCAGTCCTTTATATGTATAATTGGTAAAAACAAACTCACAACCTCCTGTTGAGATTTCCAGGGGTGGTTTCTGTGAGCTAACATAATTTTGAAAATGAACATTGACCATGGCTGATGTGGCACTATATAATCATTATAGGTCAATTTAAAAAGTGAACTCTCCATAATGATCAATTTAAAAAGCGAACTCTCCCTAATGATCAAATGTTGATGTTCTGATCTTATGTTTGTGTTTCTCTGATTAAGGCTTTGTTATCTTTAGAACCACTCAAGAGTCATGAATAGGTATTTGCAATGCCTGATTTTGTGTTGTAATTGAAAATAAGGCTTCTAAAAATCAGGCATTTGAAAATATACTTTATAGCTTATGATAAAACAGTTCAACTGAATATACTATTACACAGACTTATCTTAAATGAAATTACTTGTTTCACTGTATATTTGACAGCTTGGGATTTAATGATCTGTATAGTTATCTATTCATACATTCAAATATCACAAGAAGCCTTGCATCTTCAATGAATGCATGCCTATTTTCTCAGCATATCCCTGGACTGGAGTCTGGACGTGGCTGAGCTGGGTTTTCTGTAAGGCTGCAGTCAAGGGCAATCGGGGCTAGGTCTCATCTGAACACTCGGTTGGGAAGAGTATTGCTCGGAAGTTCACATGGGCTGTGGTGGAATTAGTTACCCTGTGGTTGTAGGCCTGAGGGTCTAACTTTCTTGCTGAAGGCTTTAATCAGCTCATCGAAGGTGCCCACTTTTTTTTTTTTTTGTCACATGGATTTCTCCAGCATGACTGTGTGTTTCCACAAGCCAGCTAGGAGGAAAGGGACATGGGCCAGGTGGGTGCTGCAGTCTTGTATAGTGTAACCATGACATCAGAAATGCATGTCATTTTTGCTGTGTTCTGTTGGGAGAAGCAAGTCACAGGTTTCATCTGTACCAAGGAGAGGGGAATCATGCAAGGACAGAAGCATGAGGAGACAGGTCTCATGGGAACCACCTTGAAGTCTGTCCGCGACATGATCCATCAAAGGATTTTTAGGAGAGGTTTTTAATTTTTAAAGAAAACAATGTGGCCGGGTGTGGTGGCGCACGCTTGTAATCCCAGTACTTTGGGAGGCGGAGACTGGAGGATCCGGGTTCGCAGCCAGCCTCAGCTCGCTCTCTCTCTCTCTCTCTCTCTCTCCCTTTCTCTCTCTCTCTGTCTCTCTCTCTCTCTCTCTCTCCTTAGTGAGGCCCTCCACAACTTCATGAGACCCGGTTTCAAAATAAAGTATAAAAAATAGGGCCAGGGGCATAGCACGGAGGTAGAACGCCCCTGCGTTCAATCCCCGGTACCGAAAAAAAAAGAGAAAACAATGTAATTATGGGCAAATTAAGAAAAGAGTAAGATTGGGTACTAGCTATTATACTTACATACTACATGTATCATGTAGTGTATATATTTATTTAATGCCACTGACATTGATACAAGTTCTTTCTGGTCCACATTTTGTTAAATGAGGTCAAGTCTAAGACTACTTGAATCCGTTTTCATTCCACGAGTCTCACCTTCTCCTAACTGAAGCTGAAAGACATCTGTGGGGGGTTTTAAAGGATATAATTCTTGATGCAAATTGGATTGTGAAATGTGCACATCTTTGAGACTGCCCGAGAACCTCTCAGGTTCTGATATCTGCTTATTAGCTGTCATTGGATCCCCGAATATGATGCTCATGCTAACTTTGCAGTGTTGGTACTGCCGTCCATGGCAATTCAGGGCTTCCCGTGATACATTTCACAGTGAAGTCAGCATTAAACATGGAGACCCAGTCCCTGCAGTCTTTCTCACCCTGCCTTGGGGCTTCAGTGCATGGAATGTTCACGCAGCCCCAAGAGCAGTTTGCAACGGCCTTCCGGGCCTTGACGGGCAATCTTCATGTAAGCCGTGTGTGTATACACTTCGGATCACATTTGCATAAGTGCCTGCCATTCATATCTCATTAACAAGCTTATCACCACGTAGTGGAACAAAGGCGGTTGCTGGCAAATGCTTGTCTTAGTTTCAGCTTTAGTATTTCAACCTTATCTTGAAACCTTGAGAAAGGTCCCAAGGCTGGTCAGACTTTTGGAAGGTCACAGACTTGAAGATTTAGGACAAAACTGCTATCACCAGGGGGAGAAAATGGGCCCCTTCAGTTATCAGCTCTTTGTGCTTTTACATTTTGTGACATGTAACTGCTTTGCCTTGTCCTCAAGTAAAAGGAGTGCTGATTTTTAGAGAACACATTTTCTTTCCTTTTGTACTTCATTTTAGAATCTTGTCCTGTGACCCTTTTAAAAGACATGACCCAAAAAGGCATCAAATGGATGTTTTTAGTATTTTTTCTAGAAAAAGTTGCTAGGAGAAAAAAAATAACTGTCCCTGATAGGGATCGAGTGAAACTACTACATTTGTCTAGACTTGAAATGCATGTAAAAGGAATTACTCTAACTTCTTCAGTTTGGATATTGAAGGTCTCCCAAAGGCCCATGTGTTAAAGACTTGGTAGTCAGCCTGTGGCGCTATTGCGAGGTGGCGGAACCTTCAGCAGGTGGGACTCAGTTGGAGGAAGGAAGGTCATTGGGGCTGCACCCTTGAAAGGGATTTAGGCACTGGTCCTTTCCTGTTTTGTTCTCTTTGTTTCCGACATCCACAAGGTGAACAGACCTCCTCAGCCATACGCTCCTGCCATGATGCTGGGTCTCACCACATTGAACTTTTCCTTTTTTAAAGTTGATTATCTCAGGTAACGGTAATGGAAAACGGACACGCTAACATATCTTATTTTTATATTAAACAACAAGACTCAAACAGCTAGGCATAGACATAAGCTCATACAGTAGACAGAGCAGCACTCTTATCCCTCACCCCTCATTGTTTGAAACAATTTTATTTGTGATAATGGTGATAAATTTGAAAGTTTATTGAGCACCGACTTTGAGCTGGAAACTTGGCATGCATGTTTCAAAAACTCAACATTTTCCCTACAACCTGGTGGCTGCTGTCCCTTTTCTACAGAAGAAGAAACTCATAAAAGTTGATGAAGCAGAGCAAAGCACGTCCACACTGCACAGCTAGAACAGGTGACAGACTTTGAAGTCATGTCGTGGTACCATTTCTGCTTTTCTGGGGAGCCTCTGAGAAGTCTTCTTAAATAACAGGGAACAAGTTGTAGGGTGACTTGCTTACAGCCAGTGTAGATGGATGACGTGTTTTCTTTTTTTTTAAAAAAAAATATCTTGGGAAGAGATCAATAGGGTGGCGCATGCCTGTAATCCCAGTACTTAGGATGCTGAGACAGGAGGATCACAGGTTGGAGGCCAGTCTCAACAACTTTAGTGAGACCTTGTTTCAAAAATAAGTAAGTAAATAAATAAATAAATAAACAAATAAAATAGGGCCGGGGTACCAAAAACAACAACAACAACAACAAAATATGTTAGGAAATTCTGGGCCACAGTTTGTATATGTAGGAATTGAATTTATTAGAAGTAAGATATTTTAGCACAAGCAGGGAGACCAATTATTTCCCCAAAGCTCTGAAATAGGTGCGTGTTTGGGCTAATTTGTGAGAATGGATTTAGAACATTTCGGGGTCATGGTATTAAAGCTCCAGAAGCCTGCAGTGTCCTGGGGGCTTTGAGGAAGGAAGTATTATTCATGGGGAGATGAAAGGGACTTGCGCGCCTTTGTAGAACAGTCTGAGCAGGGCAGTCCTTCTGAGGATCTCTGTTTGAAGCTACTCTCTGTAGGTAAGGCAGACCCTCTGTCATCATTTAAACACCTCTTTGAATAGCAATTTCCAGTGGTTTTAAAAAACATGATGTCTGATGAGATCCAGAGCTTCTTGAAGTTTCCCCAGGGCTGTTCCTCCACCCCCTGCCTTGAATCTCGTGTTTATGTTTAAAGCTTCTGTGGTTCAGGCCTCTGCCTTTGTTACTGCAGCTGACTGACTGACTGACTCAGAGCTCCCTTTCTCCCAGCCCCTTTGTGGTTTGGGGTACAATTTGGCCTCCTGAGGACTGGGTTGAAGGGATGGCAATCCAAGACCACAGACAAGTCTGCTCTTAGTTAGCATCCAAAGCCACAGGTGCCCTTCACTGTGCTTGCTCCTGGGCAGAAGAGGAGTCCATTGATCGTTCCTCCTTGTCCACCTGCCTTTCTGTTTCTCCTTGAGTTCCCCTGAAGGTCAGGGTCTTTCATTCTCTTATGTCTTTTTGCTTTGTTCTGGGTTTCCAATCACCGCTAGCCAAATCCTGAGTCACACCTGTTCCCAGAGCCCGATGCGTGTCTGCGCAGAGCAATTGCTGGCAGCCAGTTGCAGAAGAGAGATTAGACTTCCCAGGAAGGCAGACGGTGACTGGTGGCCGTGGCACATCATTCCCCCCCGGCCAGGGACCGAGCGGCCCTCTGGGGAGCTGTGAAGCAGGAGCTGTGAAGCATCGCCCTTTGGAAGATGAAGCTGGGAAGAGGAATTCTGCGAACCCAGGAAGAGTCACTCTGATTGGAGTTTCTGCCTCTAAGTCCTGAGACCACAGACCTCACTGGAGCGGCTCCCGCTGACATTCACATGGGCTGGCTCCCTGGGCATGCTTCCGCCACGTGGTCCTCAAGTCTCCATCACTGTCTCCCGCGCTGCCTGTGCGTGCACGGCTCCTGCCAGCCCGCTCTTGCTCTCTGGAAGGAAGGGTCATCTGCAGGTTTTATTCAAATTATCAGCCCTCTGTGTTTCAGTTCAAAATGTTAGTGGGCCTAAGCCTTCCTTTCCTTTTTCCACTATATCTGTTTAAAGCTCTCGGTTCATTTATATATACACATATCCTTATTTTAGCATCTGGTATTCCTAGAGATCAAGGAAGTTTTAGAGCCAGGTTTCACTGAAAAGCCAAATGGAATACTCATTCAAAAAGAAAAAAAATCACAATTTCTTCTTACAGGATTGCTTGATCCTACTTTGAAAACTTTTTTCTCCTCATAATAGCATACTGCCTCCCAATTTCGATCCTCTGTCCCTCACTTCCTTCTTTCTTTCTCCCACTAGGGACTGAACCCAGAGGTGGTCTACCTCTGAGTTACACCCCCAGCTCTATTTTATTTCTTATTTTGAAATAGGATCTCACCACATTGCTGAGGGCCTGGCTAAGTTGCTGAGGCTGGCCCCGAACCTGTGATCCTCTTATCTCCACCTCTCAAGTACTGTGATTACAGGTGTGCACCATTGCCCTGGGCTCGATGCTTTCTTTAGAAATGAGTAGCAATATGATAATGAACTAGGAAGCTCCTAGAGAAGTGGGTCTAGTGTGCAAGTGTGTTTAGTGACTGGCTCATTTAAAGCTCCATCTGAATTTGGTAGAATGACAATTCTGGTGCCTGATTCCTAGCCACAATATTTGTTTGATCTATCGCTCTTATAACTTGGGTAAGTTTTGATGTTCTTTGTGAATGCATTTATGCAATCCACCAACTTATATTTTTGTGATCATGATAGAAGCTACTCTCCCTAAATTTGGAAAATAGAATGTGCGTTCCTTTGTTAGTGCTTTTTCTCTGTCTGAGGGCATGTGTAAACTATTTTTCTTACTTTTGCTCATTTTTTTTTGACAACTGATGATGGAGGTAGAGAAAGATACTCGTGTGTGTGGTGTGGTGTGTGTGTGTGTGTGTCCGTCCATAAAGGGAGGAGAGTGGTTTAAAAGGAAGCCAATTCCATCCCTAAAGGTAGTGGTTATAGTCCTAAGATTATAATTCAGAGACTTGGCTGGAGGAGCACTTAAGGCAATCAGAAAGAAATAAATAAAGTAAGAGCTTCTTTTTTTAACATTTTTTATTCAATGACATTTATGAACTGTTTTGTTCTTTTTTTTTTTTGCGGTACCAGGGATTGAATCCAGGCACTTTCTACCTCCGAGCTACATTCCCGGCCCTATTTTTTTTTTATACTTTATTTTGAAACCGGGTCTCACGAAGTTGCGGAGGCCTCACTAAGTAGCTGAGGCTGGCCGCGAACCCGGATCCTCCGGTCTCCGCCTCCCAAGTACTGGGATTACAAGCGTGCGCCACCATGCCTGGCTGTTCTTTTGTTTTGTTTTGCTTTTTTAATGTTAAAGATCTCAGTGTACTAAAAGTGACTCAATTAAATTAAGATAAGACGTTTCTGAACTGGAAAGAAACAGTTCTCACTGTCTGTGCCGATTTACCCTTTTCTCCTTTACCCACGTGTGCCAAGAAACCCTTTTTCTATTCAATGTGTTGCAGATGGGGATATGTCAAAGGGCCCATGTATGACCTGTGTTGGTATCTGGAGGCTCAAGTTAATAGCCTTGATCATCAGGAATACATTATCACCAGTGTGATGAGACACGATCACCTCTTTGGATCGTAATCATCCCTTAAGTCTGGGAAACACAGATCGCTGTCTGATGAGAAGGCGAGGCTCCACCTCTCCAGACATAATGAGAAGAGTGAGGAGCCCTGTGAACCGTAGCCTGAGGCTCCACCGGCCGTGACCTTGGCCACCAGCCTGTCCTCCCTGGTACCGGCTCATTGTCCAGATTTCTGTTTCTGAGGGGTCTGATTTTCACTCCAGGATGACTGCCTCCCAAAGCTCTCTGCCTGGGGTGGCTGGTTCCAGACAGGCACTCTGTCAGCATGCCGAGTTACAGATTTCCCTGAAGCAGGGGAGGAGGGAACGTTTTGCCTTCAGGAATGAGTAGGTAGCGGTGTCTTTCCAGTCTGTCTTGCCTGACCTGGATCCCCCTCTGTGGAGCCGGCTATCTTCTGTGTGATCTGCGCTCCCCTTGCCTGGTCCTGCAGCCCTCCTTGGTCAGCTCCAGATGTTTTATGCGGAGTTGGGGAACAGTTATGGTTCCTTGTCTGTTGCTCATGTCCTTTAGTGTGTACAGTTCATTCTCCACGTCTGTGGTAGTGAGGCCGTGTAGAGTCGTGCAAATACTGAATTGGCAAATGCCGAGTTAGCAAATGCTGAGCTGTTGCTCCGAGGGGAAATCCTGGGTGCGTTAGGTTGGTTGCAGCATTTTTGTCAACTGATCAGTACATGACTTTGTTTGCTGGGTGTTTTTGTTAAAGGCATCTTCCTTACGGTGTGGTCTTGATTCATCCACACTGAACTTATGCCCAATAGCACTTAAGTGATGCTTGAACAAAGCTGTCGAATGCACGTATTTTCTCCATAGGGTACATCGGAGCCTTCTTGGGCTTAGGAACACTAGACAGCATGGTGGCGCTGTGCTTGGGGCCATTTTAAATAGAGAACTCACCAGCAAAAAGCACGAAGTGCAGAACACAGGGCACTCAATAGATTCTGTGTGAGAGCTGGTGCAGGGAGGCAGAGCGTCATGCTGTTAGACCACAGCTGGCCATGGGTGCCCTCAGGGGACGCCGGCTTTCTACCACTCTGCACTTGTCCACGCATGACTGGAAACTGCTGCAAGTAATCGTGATTTTGAAGTTACAAATACATTTCAGCTAGTAGGTGAATTTGTAAATATGGAAATCCATGCCTAAGAAGGATCAACTCTATTTTCTTTTCCTTTCTTGAAGCTTGATTACCATATGCAAGAAGCACTGTCTGGAGTTCTTGGACTCCTTTTAAACCAGGGATCCTGTAGGTGCCAGGTAGCTGTTTGGACTTAGGAGAAGCCACAGGGCTTCCCTTCTGTGACAGGATTCTTGGCGATTCGCCAGACTTTCCCCTCTGCAGCAAATCTTGGGACTTTCCCTCTCCTTAGGTGATGAATTAGACCCTGTTGGAGCGTTACAATTGTCATGGAGAGACAGAATGAGTTCTTCTGGGTTATTGGCTCTAGTGTTGAAGAAGAATTTCAGCACACGCCAGTCAGAGATAAAGGCATAGGTTTAATTTAAGAAAGGTGGGGACGCAGGCTTAGGGAAGGCGTGGGCCATCTCAAGGGTATGAGAACCACAGCGGAGGGGGGCTCAGAGGGGCTCAGAGAGCTGCTGCAGAGATAGAGACCAAAGGCCTCTCGGATGTAATATATCCTTTTTCTTATAGCCCACTCGAGAGGGGTTGGCCAGGGACACCATGGAAGGTGGCCTCCTCTTTGAAGCTCCAAGCTAGACAAAAGGTGTTGAGGTAGGACTCTCAGGGACCCAGGAGGCTTGAAGACTTGGAGACATGAAGCCAGGGCACAGGGCAAAGGTATGGATTCCCTCAGAGGGATTTTCCAGGAGCAGAGATGGGGTGTAACAACAAGTGTGACTTTTTGGAGTTCTGGTGGAAGGTGAAGCTCTTTCTCTAGAATCTAATCGCCTCAGGAATTTTAGATGTGAAAGAAGCCCATTGTTTGGCTCTTCCGGCAAGTCCTGCAGAAGCTAGGGGTTTTAGATTTCCTCTTTAAAACTGTATTTTCCTTTTCTTCCCAATTTGTCTCCTTTCTGCCTAATATTTTATGTCTTCTATTCTACCTCATCAAAATGAGCTCTCCTGCCTGCTCCTCTGTGGCGTCCTCGCACCTGGACATTGCCCTGGAGGATAGTGGGTTTTGAAGCTTTTGTAATGAATAGCACCTTCCACAACGAGCTGAGTAAGGAACTAGGGTAATTTTTTTTTTTTTTGGTACTGGGAATTAAACCCAGGGGCATTCTACCTCTGAACTATGCCTGCAGGTCTTTTTATTTTGTAATAGGATCTTGCTAAGTTGTGGAGGCTTTTGATAAGTTGCTGAGTCTGGCCTTGAACCTGTGATCCTCCTTTCTCAGCCTCCCAAGTACTGGGATTACAGTCATGTGTCACCCTGCCCTGCTTAGGGTCACTCTTCTTTTATAGTTTAACACTGCACCTCCAGCTTTCTTTTAACGTTGTTTCTTTGTTTGTTTCAAGGGAGTATAGCTAGAAGCTGAAAGAAAGTTTGTTTGCTCTGGGTTAGAGAAGGCAGCCTTATTCGTGGAAGTCCACCATGACTTTTTTTTTGTTTGTTTTGGTGGTGCTGGGGATTGAACCCAGGGCCTCACACATGCTAGGCAAGCACACAACCACTAAGCTACATCCCCAGCCTACCATCACTTTTATTTTAACGTGGTCTTGAAACTTCCTCTGGAAGCACAATGCCAACCTCTCTGCCTGGTGGCAGCAATTAGGGGCAGGGCCAGGGCATCTAGGATGAAACGCATCTGGCCTGGGAGAGTGCGCATCGCCAAGCGCCATGGAACGCTGGCTGGGAGCTGTGGACCCACAGCAGCCTCCCCTGAGCTGCTGACTTCTGGTGACAAGCTGCTCCCAGCTCCAGGAAGCAAGATGCTCTGTGACAACAAACTGAGGAGCAGGGGGCTCCCTCCGGTATGTGCAGCCAGGATGAAGATGACTTGGGTACACTGACAGTTGCCAGAGCGAATGTCTTCGGGGGACAAAGCTCCTGTCATTGGAACTTCCCGTCCTTGCTTTCTTCAAAGGTCTGGCATGGCATTAGGAGGCACGCAGGTGGTCCTGAGCTGCGACAGTAAGAGTTGCACAGAGCGGATGGGCAACTGAGGAAGGGGTGAAAGCGCGTCCATTTCCATGCAGTTTATCATGTGACTCTAGATAGATCAGATGCCTGGCTAAGCCATTCAGTTACCTAAATCCCCTTCGTGATGATCCCTTCCTCTTCTCTCGGCTTGTTCAGACACAGCTGTCATTGTTACTTGCTGTTCACACCTTGCTAGGCAGATGTGCCTTGTCTGTTCAGGACAGTGACTTTCTGTCACCTGTGACCAAGTAAGGAGAGACAGTGGGGGTCGACGTCACCCAGGTTCATGGGAGAGCTGGGCCGTGTGTAACCCTCCCCACTCACGTCAGGGTGCTATGTTCAATTCTCATCATTTTAGCTGCTGGTGGAAGAGCCCTGTGCACTCAGAACACTACAGGAGGAGAGGCCTCATTGGAAGGCGTAGGGGCGTAAGCACCTGTCACCAACATCCCACACTGCTTCTCTGACGTACATGACTTAGGTAATGAGTAGCCATGCCCCGTCTGTGCAGGAGAATCTGAAGCATGAGAAGTAAACAGTCAGCAGGACAAGACACTATGTGCCAAGTGTGATGACGGTCCTGTCACCTGCCCTCAGGAGAAGGGGTTGGCTGACGGTCTGATTTCCCCAGCGTCTGCGGCCACTGCTGCACTGACAGGACCATCCGTGTTGAGAGGCTGCTGGGATGGGTGGGTGAGGAGAGGTAGACAGATTGTGCCCTAGCACTCAGCTGAATCGCTAGATGTCTGCCGGCCCAGGAGAGGAGACGGATGAGAATCGTAATGTGACAAGAGCGTTGTAGTTTAACACTTAAGTTTATATGGCTTGGAATAAAACCATCCCAAAGCCAGGAGGGATCATTGAACTGCTGTAGTTTAACTTTATTTCTGCACCATTGTTTCATCCTCTTCCCCAGAGTTACAAAAGCCTTTCTTTCTTTCTGTCTCTCTCTCTTTCTCTCTCTCTCTCTCTTTTTTCTTTTGGTACTGGAGATTGAATCCAGGGCCATTCTACCTCAGGGTTATACTCCCAGCTCTGTTTATTTTTTAGTTTTGAAACAGGGTCTTGCTACATTTCTGAGGGTGTCTCTAAGTAGCTGAGGCTGTCCTGGAGCCTGCAATACTCCTGTCTCAGCTTCGCAAGTACTAGGCACACACTACCACGCCCAGCACAGGAGTCTTTCTTTGAAGCTCTGGTTTCCATGATGAGGCATATTCCTCTTGTGGAGTGCCATCCCTTCTGTAGATCTAAAAATCAGTTGATGAGAGTTGTTAAGTGTGAATGAACCACATAAAAAACATAATGAAGTCAGGATTAAGAGGCACATCTGAAGTCAAGCACAGAGCACCACTAAGAATACATTGATTTTCTGGCACCGAATTAAGTAAAATGCTTTTAAGTTCTTTTGCTTTGGTGAATCACATCATGATTTTGTTTTCATTTGAGCCAGAGCACTTACGTGTTTTCTAGAGCCATGTGTAAATAAAAAGTGGACAGCGAGGCGGGGGCGCCTTTGAACTTTCCTCTGTGGCTAACAGGGAGGCCTGGGGAGGAGGACGGGGCAGGGTGCGTGTGGGACCTGCAGCCAGCTGAGGGCCACATGAATTCAGGACACAGTGCACAGAGGAGCCTGCAGCCCACATGCGCAGAGAGCATGAGACATCTGGAGGCAAAGTTGGACATTTACTGTGTCTTCAACGATGACTGCGGCATTGCTGCCGTAACACTCCTGTCACACCGAATGTCATTCATTCAGAAACTGGAATCATTTTTTTATTTAGCTCTTAGCCTATTGAAAAGTGGATTTGCTGAGGAACTGTCAACATAAGCATGAGATTTTTCAAAGGTTACATTGATATTACTAAGAGAAGAGCATTTTCCTGCTTGTTACTCTTGGCCACCAACTTACTCTTGTCCTCTAGGACACCATTCACATGAGCATCCCTCTTTCCCGGGGAAGCTTCTGGTAAGAGAGTAGCTCTCAAGGACCATGAAGACAGGTTCTCCAGGGGAACCTAGACGAGGATCCCACACATGACAGTCAGCTCAGTGGACAGGAGGAGGGGAGCGAGTGGAGGGAGCCTACGGGGAAGTCTGTGGGGAGTTGGGATTCCTCTCTTGTATGAACAGGACGGTCAGCTGAGCATGTGAAGAAAGGGGGCTTGGACTTGATCAGTAGGACCAAAAGCATCTTTTATGACTGGAAAGTCATCTAAGGACAGGAGACAAGATTTTTATTTTGAGCACAGGTGGTGTCAAGGCAAGCTTACAGCGCTGGGTCAGGAGTCGCCATTTTTCTGCTCACCTGTAAGGAAGTAGCTGGTACATATCCCATGTCCACCAGTTTTACCTGGGCACATACCCATGCCCAGTGTGTTCTCAACCTGCATGAGCTTTGGGCAATTCTAGATTCCCCCCAGGTTAATTATTTTTCTGTGTTTCAGGTGATTCTGATAGGTGGCAGAAAGTCAGAGTTAGGATTGGATGGCATGACGTCGTATTGGAGGCATACCTGGAGAGGTTGACCCTCGGGCTGCCCAGGTCTGTGAACGTTGACACACTCCCGGCATGAGCACGAGGAATCCTCCTCACCCTGGCTGTGTGGAATGTGCTCATTTGCTGAGGCCAGACCCCAGGGACTCACAGTTGACTGCGACAAGGTGCATCCCTAGAAGATGAGGCACACTGGGAGCAGGGGAGGGTGACGTGCCAACAAAGAAGTGAGCGCCGGTGTCACCACAGAGCATCACACCTGGGTGCTGGGGACGCATGGCTTTCAGAGAGCCAGAGGAAGGGCGTTGGGATGAATGGCTGCGGCGGCCAGGTCAAAGCAATAAGATAGACTCTAAAGGACAGGAGAGGCCCAGTGCTGCGGTGAGAATCAGATAAACCTCATGGGCACTGTGAGGAGGGGAGTCGCTCTCTCAGAGGGTCATCAAGTCAAAAGGAAGAAAGCAAACCGACACTGGTGGTCAGGGGATGCTTCTGTCACCCAGAGGGAGGGGAGTTCCTTCTGGAAGCTTAGGAAGCCTTCACCCAGCCCCGCTGCTTGGGAGAGAGAGGGTGGGAGGGACTCTCGGGGGTGTGCCCTGGGTCAGGCACCCTGGTAAGCACTTTTAGTGGAAAATACTGAAACACCTCTGTGCACGGGGCCTGGGTTTCAGGCTGGTTTTGTTTCCTTAACAATGACTTCAGTGGAGCGGGCTTCGCTTGAATGTGGTGGTTAGGGATTAACTTCCGCTCTTTTACTGATTGGTAAACGCAGATCTGTCCTAGGAGTCTTCCTGGTTCCTCCTCCAGGTTTGGTATTTTAGGTCCACAGTACAGCTCAATGAGGTTGGTGAGAGGGATGGAGGTAAAGGGGGCCATTAAATTCAGCTCCTGGGGTTATTTTCTTAATTGACACAATAGCTGCACATATTTATGGGGTACAGTGGATATTTCAATACATGCAATACATGTTTGTAATGTGTAATGATCAAGTCAGGGTAATTAACATATCAAATAACCTAAATCTTTATCATTTTTCTGTGTTGGAAACATTCAAAATCTTCTAGCCTTTTTGAAAAATATATTACCGTTATATATTTATATATGTACTGTTAAATATATAATATATATTATATTATTATATATTATATATACATTATAAATTATATATATTATGTATATATATATATATTACTGATGTGCTAGAGAACACTGGAAGTTAATTCTTCTAAGTATATTTTTTGCAGTAAGCAACCTTTCTGCTCTCCCCACACTCCATCCTTTGGTAACCACTCTTCTACTCTATTCCTATGAGATCAACTTTTATAGCTCCCACATAAGGGGACATGTGATGTCTCTCTGTGCCCTGTTTATTTTATGTAACATGATGATCTCCAGTTCTACCCACGTTCTCACAAATAACTGGATTTTATCCTTTTTGTGGCTGAATCATTTTCATTATCGGTATATACCTCATTTTCTTTATCTGTTCAGCAGCTGATGGACACCTGGGTTGTTCCCATCTCTTGCTACTGGGCACAGTGCTGCAGTGAACATGGGGTGCAGATGTCTCTTCACCATACTGACCCCCTTCCTTTGGCTCTATATCCAGGAGTGAGGTAGCTGGATCATATGACACTTCTACCTTTCGGTATCTGAGGAACCTGCGTATTGTTTTCTGTAATGGCAGTACTGGGACGGAGGTTTTAAGGGTGTGTGATGCAAAGGAATATGAAAGAAGTGCCTGGACTCGCAGCGGAGCATCGTTCCCCAGCAGGTCGTATCAGCACTCGCTGGTGTCTGGCTCTGTTCCGTGTGTCCGACTTGCTCACCGTCTCTGCATGGAGGCTTGGGGTGGGCAGAGCATCATTCGAACTCATCAAGGGCAGCAGACATGGTGGTCTTCTCACCTCAGTGAGGCTCCTGCATGGAGGCTCGGGGTGGGCAGAGCGTCATTGGAACTCATCAAGGGCAGCGGACACGGTGGTCTTCTCACCTCAGTGAGTCCCTGCAGCTTCTTCATTTGGGAGGAAGTTTCAGTAGAGTTTGTGCCAAAATAGAGGACATGACTCATTTGCAAATGTAGAAAAAGAAAAACGCCTTTTTACTCCCCGACATGCGTAAACACTGAAGACAGCAACACTCACAGGAAGGTAAGACGCCATCTGGCTGGTTGCGTAGTAGCCTAGTTCTTATTTTTATCCCTAATATATATTGAGAACATGACAAATGGGACAAAATTGGATTGGGGTTATGAAACACATAGAGTAAGTCCTCTGTAGAACACAAGGCGAGTGCGTCAGGGGATGGCTCTCCTCTGAGCACCCCGCCAGCAAGCCAGAATGTGAAAACCGGCCGTGTTCTCCTTCTTCAGTCCTTGCCACCCACCTGGCGCCACAAAAGATCCAACAGGCCATTGGGACTCATGGCAGAGGGTTCAAAGTTCTTCTTTTTAACATCTTTGATGAGGTGAGCGTTCTGCAGTGACTCCAGAGTATCAGCTTAGTTTAAGCAAGAAAATAGCATCGTAGTTTGTTTTCTAAGGCGACATACAAATCACTTGGCTCAGATTGTCATGTACCAGGTGAGACAGTAGGATCGGCGTTTAGACAGATCTAATAGAGTCACAGATAACCCAGAACTGTGCTAACCACAGATAGCGCGGCCTAATACACGTTCTGACTTGGCTTGTATGAGTCTTTATTAAGGTCCTTCCCTTAATCTGTTGAAGAGTAACTTCATTTTTTACTGAATTTGTAACAGGAAACTTCTTAAACAAACAAACCTGCTACCTGTTCTTTTTTTAGGAAACTATTTTTTTCTGAATGATTTAACCAATTGACATGTCACAGCTTACCAACACTTCAGGGATAGATACGCCTCTCTTCTCCTCCTCCATACTCTGGCAGCAGACTTTTCTTAGCTCAGCTTTGTTCTGAGGAGAATTTGGTGCCATTTTTGGGTCTTAGCTGTGGCAGATGTTTCCTTCTTTCTATGTAATGATCAGAGGGCTGAGAGGAGAGTCGATTTGGCCTTTTCTTTCTGCTTTGACAGAGGTAGTGAAGTAACAATAGGAGCGCAATAATTATTTTCAGAGTTAAATCTTGATGTTAGAATTACACCATGAATTTAGATCCTGAGTTAAATCTCGAATCTCCTTTGTGAAGGCAAGCTTCTGCTGACAGCGTAAGTCTTGTGGGATGTGTTGTTCTGAATAAGTAGAAATCGAGAGACCACATTTTTCAAAGGGCCGCAGACACCCCTCTCTTCCTCGGTGCTGAGAGGCTGCTCCACAATGGACGCATCAATTTAGTTGTCAAAATGAAGGCTGAGAGGCCAATTGCCCATGCAAATTAACCACTTGTGTGAGCTCTCCAGAATTGCCTACATGAAAAGCGAGCCCACTCTTTGAGACTGGCACACGGTGGCTGAGCTAAGACAGGATTCACTGTTCTGAGACGGTGGTGTCCTGAGAGAGGTGACTTTAGAGAGTGCCCGTTTTGCACAGTTGCTTCATTTTTGGCAACTCATTTTGCCCCCTCCTCCGTCCCTCTACTCCCATGCCTCTCTGCCTCTTTGCAGCTTAGCACACACTCATTGTCCCCTGGGAGCAATGGAACAGGGAGAGTTTCCTCCAGCCTTACTTCAGTGACTGAGGCAAGGCCTTGGTTCCAGGGTCAGCAATGACTTCCAGCTCCAAGTACTCACCAAGGGATAATCTGCACGAAGACTACATGGAAAAGAACTGGATTTCTTTCTTCCCAAATGTTAGGATTAGTCAATGCTGTGAGAAATGGAATCCCTTAGTTTCTTCTTTCTGATATTTTGGTGGTGTTGTTGCGATGGTCTTAGCTTTGTTTACTATTTCTTAACCACCACTTCTCACAGTGAGTCTGATCTGATAAAGAGAAGAATGTCAGGCTGGACCCGGGTATGAGGGCTCCAGGCAGGAAGCTTATTTCTCCTTCCTACACATCTTATTCCTTGGATACAACTTTTGGAAGTACGATATTTAGAAGTGCCCTCTCTTCTATTCAGGGAGCTGGGATTTGCCTTGCTGGTCTCAGAGCCAGACATTTGCATCATGAGGAGACGGTGGCATGAGGTCATGTGTCCGTACATGATGACTGGCCGTCCATGAGGCCTTGGTCACCCGTGGGTTTGGCTTACAGGTGTTCTTGCTTGTGCTCCAGGACATGTGGAGATTCAGCGATAGGAAGTCCCAACCTCTGACACTTGTCTTTTTGAAAGGCATGGGAAATAATTACCAAGCAGATTCTTCATGAAATGTTATTGATGAATATGTTGAATTATTTCTACAGAACATAATAAGCAGGCTACTAGTGAAATCATTTTTGATTTGGGGCAAGGCAATTCCAGAGGGCAAATACCTTGAGGGCAGATCCCTTCCATGTAACTAGGGTGCTGTGCATGTCTTTCTTGGATGAGGTTGTTCTTGACTGCATCCTAAACTGAACTGCGATGCAGGAAAAGTATTTGATTGCACACATATGCTGATATGCACAGCAAGGCAAAACATTTATTTTCTTTTGGGGATGCAATATCATTATGTTATTACAACTCTTGAGTCTTGATCTGAATTTATTTTTACACTGTACATTTGTCACATCACACAGTTTTGGGTAAGATCTCTAATATGTCGTTTTTTTATGGAAATACTATATCACTCAGGTACTGGCAGAGCTGGGCTGGGATACCACAGAGATTCCCTATGATGGGCAGTGCAGGCAACCTGGAAGTAAAGGAACACCTGTATGAAGGAAAAACTCTAGGAGTCGGAGACATTATGCCACATCTCTTTCTCATTGTGCTTTCAACATTTAAGTATCATAATATTAAATAATGTTCGAAGTTTAGATAGTGATATTGAACAAATCAGGGATTGACCTTTAAAATATTGACTCTCTCCCTTCAATCCTGACAATGCCTTGCGTGTAAAGTGGCCAGAAGTCACATATTCGGGAGATAAAATGAACACACTCCACAGACCGGCCTCTGACGCCAGCGGGCACTGGCACAGAGGGAGGGATGGGCAGCTGCTCCCCAGAGCAAGCTGGGAATGGCGCAGTAAGGCTGCAACCTTTTACACTGCTCCTTCCTTCCTTCCTTCCTTCCTTCCTTCCTTCCTTCCTTCCTTCCTTCCTTCCTTCTTTCCTTCCGTCCTTCCCAGTGCCAGGACTGAACCCAGGGCCTTGTGCATGCTAGGAAGACGCTCTACCACTAAGCCTACCTCCAGCCTGCTCCCTGTGCTCTCTATGCTGGAATATGTGCTCAGGAATGTGGGGGCGACCTGCAGCAGAGGTTCCACCAAGGAAACCAAAAGGTCTGAAGGTAGCCCCTCTCCCTTCGCCAGAACCCAGCCCGCCTGCATCTCATTGGGAGAGGCCTAACGGACAACATGAGGACCATAGTTAAAGTTGTACAGCATTTAGGGTTTTTGTTATGTAAGTAGATTTTAGCTGATCCTGTCCACACACACACTCTGTGTGAGAAGATAAATGTGTTAATTTGCTGCATATTGCAACCCTCTCTCTCTGTGCATTCCCTGTGTGACATCATCTTGTAAGCTTCAAATGGGCATGATAAATTTTATTTTAAAAAGTCAGCGGTGAAAGCATATTTTACAATGATAAGGTATGTGATTTTTTTTAAAGGCCACAGCATTTTTTCTGACTGCTGACTGCTCATAGAGCTCTTTCCCTCTCTCCATTCTCTATCATTTGTGCCTCGAGGTCCCCTCCTCCTTCTCCGTTGCAGCTCCTCCCTTTTGTTTCTTAAGTGGCTGGGTGTTCTGGTAACAGCCTCCTTCTTACCCTAAACATCCACTGTTAATGTCTCCAGGTGCTGTCCAGCATGCCGCACCTATATGAAGAGAAGAGGCGACCGCCTGCAGGCCTGGACAGCCAGGTTGGGGACACTGACAGAAGGGGGATCGTGCACACAGCCAGGGTGACCAGGCTTGCCTCCCCCATGCTTACCTCTGGGTGCTGGATTCTCTAGGCAGACCCTCCCAGCCTAACTCCTGGTGACATTCTTGCAAGGTGGGAAACTCTGGCCTTGCAGTTGATAGGTTTGCTGAGCCTATATTTGATGGTGTTTCTTTCTGTCGGTCCACTAGACTTTATGATGTCAACTGGTTTTGTCTATTTTCATTTTATTTTCAGTGTGATTTTACTGTTGTTCAATTTCCAAGTTGAGCTCTTAGCCTGAAATGTAAATTTCTTCCACGTATCTGTAGGATAAAGGCTGCCACTCAGGTGACCTTTGGTGGTCACAAGATGGTTGAAATTCACACCTTTCCTCATTCTGAGTAGGGCGTGCGGGGAAAGGTTGCATATTTTAACAAATGGCGAGCGCTGATGGGAGCTTAATAAGTTTTAATTGATGGTTAAATTTTATTTATGCACTTCCATTTGGAGACAATTTTATGAGCCCGTGAAAGTGGCTAAGGGGGTAAAACTTCTGGGAAAGGTTGGTTGTTTGCTAATCAAAATCATCGTAGTGTTAGTTCTGCACATATGTTCACGGTGGCAGTTTTTTCTGCTGGGACTCTAATTGAGAATTAAGACACAGAGGACTTCAGAGGTTGTGCCGAGGTTAATACTAAGCTGAAAGAGAGGAGAATGAGGGTAAATGAAATTGAGTCAAATAGGGAAACATATATGTTAATGAAACACAAGGAATTTTTTTTATTAAATGTGTAGTTAAGTGTTTGCTTTAACCTATTCCAAATTCCAGATTTGGGATGCGCCCCTGGCTTTGTAGTTCATTTGCCTTTTGACTTTTCAGTTTTCTAGAAGACAAGTCAGTGACCTATGACTCATACATCAGTACATTGTGACCTTCCCAGGGGAGACCGGGTGAGCTTGGGTGCCGGGCTCGAAGGAATCACTCCAACTTAGTTCACATTCAAGGGCTCTGCCTTGCACTGTGGTTTCTGTGCCCGAGTCTGTCCTCCTGGCACACGTGGGTGTGCCCTTGATGGTGTGCATTCTTCAGTGGCACAGCGCCTGCTGAGGCCAGGTCCACTCTGCAGTAGACAGTCCCATGCTGCTTGCAGGCCATCAGGCACGAGGCTGGGGAGCTCTCTGCATTGCTGATGTACACACAGGCATAGTAAGAGCCCTTCAAGGTGTATGCGGGGACTGACTTCCTCTTCTGAAGGGAGTAGCCTTTTCCCCAAGCCATGTGCGCCCTGGCCCTTGAGGGGTGGCCTTCTACAAGGAAGTGGCTGGGTTTTGAAGCCTGCAGGTCTGGCTGGGGCTCTCTGGATGTCCAGGCTACAGACTGTCCCTGCTTGGATCCAGCAGGGACGTTCTCTTCCTGGACTGTTTGTTCTCTTTGCTTTCTTTTGGGCCCTGTCTCCTTTGCTGTTTAAGAGAAAGGCCGGTATTCAGCAAGCGTGGCTCAGGTGTCCAGCTGAGGGGCCACATGAGCTAATCTGTGACCTCACTGAGGAAGGATAGGAGACCCATCAGCCCTGTTGTTAATTTAATTCTTATGTGCAGGAGCGCATAGACACTGCCAGGTATCCATGACAGGACTTAATGGCTCTATCCTAGTCTATTACTTAAATTTTGATTTTGATTTAAACAAATGCAGGGAAGTTTTAGTCACAATTGTTGGAAAATAGATTTTAGGGCTCAAGAGGGACATTCATGGATCCAAACATGCTGTTTAATAAAGAAGTCCTAACGAACAAATTTTTCTGCCACACCCAAAGGAGATATTATTGATATTGTGAGAAATTGGCCCTCTTAAGAAATTTTTCCCAGACTGAATATGCCTCCTCACCTTGGGGAGAACTCCCTGACCCTGCTTTTGGCCTCAAAAAGTGTGTGCATCTGCACCTTGTCCTTTCCAAAGGATGATGTCATGGTGGTCAAAGACACAACTGGGACCTTGGACTTGGCAATGCTGTGCGGCATGAGCGCACCTGGGCTCCTGGGGTGCCCCCACTCTTCCCACCCGCTCCCCTAAGGTGCTTCCTGGATGCGGGAAGCCTTCAAAGTTGCAGTGCCACCTGGTCACTGCCCTCTGACCTCTGAACCCAGGGACTTTCCAATGGCATAGCAGAGGATAAAACATTGTATAATTGTATGACTGTATAATTGGGGGCTGATGGCCTTTGGATCATTACGGAAGTGGGCCGTGTGGGACTCATTGCCTAGAGGAGCAGCCAGAATGTTCTGGGCAGGTCTTCTCTCAGCATGCTCAGCTGCCCCCCCCCCCCAGTGCTTGGGTGGGGATGGCTGCCGTCAGCGTGTTTCACATGCACAGTGGCCAGAGCTGCCCCAGAGGAGTAGAAAAGGAGAAACTGGATGAAGGAGGAGAGCAGAGAGCCAGGAGTTCAGTGTTTGAAGTAGCAGATGTCTGTCACTGATAATGGACACATGCCTCGCATGGATGATAAGTGGAGAGCCCCCCATTTCTTCAAGTCCTGGCATGCGTGTTTCTAGGGAGGCTGGGATTGTGACGGTCTTTCCATCCCTTTATGATACCAAGTTTTCCAGACTTTTACATGTTCCAGTGAATGAGGAGATCCAGCAGGTTTATCTGGGTTCAGTAAAATTCTTTTTCCTATAAAGTCTCATAATTATGTACCAAACAAATTAATATGTAAGTAAAAATGCAAACTCAAATTCAGGCATAGTCTATTATATGTCTGCTGCCTTTATTTCCTCTTTGAAATATGTTACTTTAAGCACTCTACATTTCAAAAAATGAAATGAAAGAGCCACGATTAGTTGAGTAGATTTTTATCTTCAAACTGCTTAATTACAATGGGTTTAAAATAATGGTTCTTTTGGAGATTTCATGAAATTTCATATGTTGAGCAGCATCAAAATTTTCATTTCTCATTTTCTGAAGAATGAAACCCACAGGTCTCTCATATTGGTGACCACCAAGTCATCCCTGTGTCTGCTCTAAGACTTGCATGGCTAAAGGAGCTGGTACTGGTTGTACAGGGCACGGATGGAACTTTCTAGAACTGATAGCCAATGGTTACAGAGTCTTTGAAAACAAGCTAACTGATTTCTCTTTCTCTTTTGAAGCATCGGTGTGTGAGAATTGGGCTTGAGCGCCCATGCGGCTATAGAGTTGAGTGTGATTCATGATTGAGGACACGCGGCCTCCGCTCTCTCTCTCCTTGGTGAGTAAGACATCCAGGCGGGAAGCGACATAAGCAGGCATTTGTAGATTGAGATGCTTTCCTAGCTTATGAGCTTTACTTATCTCTGCTGTAAAAAACAGCAGTGGGCAAGCAAGCTTTCAGAAAGAATCCTTTCTGAATCTTGAAGCGAAACTGTTTGGGACTGCCCCCACTGTGGAATCCCTCAGGAACCCCAAAGACCTGCAAGACCCTGGTGACCCCTGGCCTCTCCCGGCCCACAGTGTGACCGCCTGCCATGCTTCCCTTGTCTCCGCCATGGTAGCTTGTGAGCTCAGCCCTGGCTGATTTCGTGGTGCTTATCACTGTGACCTCGCTCTCCTGTTCCGGGATTTCTGCAGTGCCCTGCACCTTCTGGGCGAGGTCCACGGTCCTTGTGATGGCCTCCGGTATCCTCCTGTTCAGGCCTCTTCGTATTGTCACAACTCCTCTGGCCCCTGGGCAGCCTAGGGACCAGGCCCCACTCACAGTGGTCAGCTCCCACGCTCCAGCCCTGCTCTGGGAGCCTTCGAGGGCAGCTTGTCCTTGGGTGAGCACCCATCGGGGCCTCTCAGGCATCTCAGAACCGGGTGTCATCTTCCTTCCCGGTGACACCTGTGGCCGTGGCTGCCTTTCAGAGGGACTGGAAGACAGGGAGTGGTGGGAGAGAATGTGGGGTCTGTGGTTTAAGGGAGGAACAGGTGGAGAAGGAAAACGGACAGAGTCCCATTGCATATACTAGTCATTGAAAAGATGCTACCTATTTTATTAACTTATTTTTATCCCCAACTAAATTACCATCTTACTGTGGACCCACATGCTGCTTCCCAATCCACATAGTGCCTTGCTAATGATGGGCGAAGCAGAGACAGGTTCTGTGTAGTTGATGACCATCCCAGCTCTAAGAGCCTGTGCCCCAGCAGCCTGCTGTCTTCTACACTGAAGGTGGCTGCATGCATCTAAGAGTTGTGCCTGGAGACAAGTAGACCGCAGCTGCCTGGGGGGTCCTGTCCAGCCCTTACATTTCAGAGAAGGACAAACTGAGGATACTCATTTTGAGTTTTTCTCCAGCCCACATAGATTCAGGTGCATGTGGTATCTGAACTAGGCCTTAATCCAGCACTTGAAGGCCTCAGTCCCTCTTCCACCGAGAACCACAGAATCCTAGAGCTGGAAGGAACGGAAGAGACCAAATGGAGCTTGTGTCGGCTCTTTTGGGATGTGCCAGTGGTCAATATAACGTGGTAGAAAGAGTGTTAGCTAATGTGAGTTTTCACTGTGTATCGGACCCTGTGTAGAGTGACTCACTCTCAGTTCTCATCACAACCCTTTGAGGGAGGTGCTGTTATGATCTCTGTTTTAAAGATGAGCATATGGAGGCCCAGAGAGGTGAAGTCATTGGACCAACAAGTCAGAGGCAGGGCTGGGATTTCAATCTAGACTCCTAATGCTAGCACAGCCCTGCCTCTCAGCACAGGAATGATGCCTGCAATAAGGACAGGCATGCACTGTTATCTTTTATCCTCCTCCTCCTCCTCCTCCTCCTTTTCCTCCTCCTCCTCTTCCTCCTCACCTTACTGGAAATACTCACCAATTACTCAGCTCCTTAAAGAGAAGTAGACAAGAAATACTAAGAAATCTTTGTGTATGTATGTATTGGGGAGGGACTGGGGATTGAACCCAGGGGCATTCTACCTCTGAGTTACACCCCCAGCCCTTTTTATTTTTTGTTTTGAAACAGGGTCTCACTAGGTTGCTGAGGATCTCGCTAAGTTACTGAGGCTGGCCTTGAACCTGCAATCCTCTAGTCTCAAGCCTCCCAAGTACTGGTAATACAGGCAAGGGCCAGTGTGTTAGCCTAGAAAAAAGTCCTAATACCTAGACCACATCTTTGCTCAAAGTAGGGCCTTATGATTTTATGATCGTGACTCTCTTGGTATGTTTTGTTATTCTAGAATGTATAACTCATTTATAATAGAAGTTCAGATAGCATTACCCACTCTGGTCTCCATATAGTTTCTAAATGAGACACTTTTATTTTGTACTTTATATATACTGCTACTTATACCTGTAGGGCAAACATGCAGTTATCTTGAGCTGTTTGATAATTATATTGAGCACAGTGTTCTCATATCAAATACGCCTCTTTTATTAACAACAAAGACAGATGGCTACAGGAGTCAAGTTTGAACAGGATTGACATGCTTAAATCATGAAATAACATGGCAGCATTCCTTGCCATACATCAAACGAGGTGTGTGTGGCTTTTTGATTTTGTTTTGTATTTTACTTTCTTTCTTACAAAAGGATACTCCTAACTCCTTAAGGCATATTTGACTCTTTAAGGTACTTGTTATTATCTAAAATGTTAAGCAAAGAAAGTTGAAAGACCAATTAATTTGTGTTTCATTAAGGAGTTTAAAGAAGGGGACTGTTCCTTTCATTCATTTATTTATGTTTAAAAGCAAATAATTGTGGCAAATCCATGGACCTGATGTAGCAGAACTTGTAGAGATACGCCTTTTTATTTTTAATTTTATTAACCTTTTATTGGTGGATTGTAATTATATATCATCGTTAGATTCATAGAGATACATTCATACGTGCACACAACATCATTGGTGCATTTCAGCCCCACCTATCCCCCTCCCCTACGTGATAGTGAGATTCATATATGCACATCACATTTCCTGTTCCCTTCCCCAAAACTCCCCTTTCTTTCCTGTCCTTCCTCCACCAATCCCCTCCTACTACTCTACTGCTCTCTCTCCTATTTTTATGAGGTCCCCTTTCTTTCCTACTTTCTCTGTAGCTTCCACATATAAGAAAAGACATATGGCCCTTGACTTTCTGACCCTGTGGAGATACACCTTTTTTTTTTTTTTTGCGGTACCGGGGATTGAACCCAGGGGCGTTCTACCTCCGTGCTACACCCCCGGCCCTATTTTTTTATACTTTATTTTGAAACTGGGTCTCACGAAGTTGCGGAGGGCCTCACTAGGTAGAGAGAAAGAGAGAGAGAGAGAGAGAGAGAGAGAAACAGGAAGAGAGAGAGAGAGAGCGAGAGCGAGCGAGAGAGAGCACTGAGGCTGGCCATGAACCCGGAACCTCTGGTCTCCGCCTCCCAAAGTACTGGGATTACAAGTGTGCACCACCACGCCCGGCGAGATACACCTTTTTTACAGAGGCGCTGGTACCTAGATACTTATCCTAGGTGTAATGGAAAAGTGCTCTTCACTTTAATAGCAATGATTTAAAAAACAGAATTCTGATTATAAAAGTAATGGAAAGCTATCTATGGTATCTTATTAACTGGAGAAAGCAAATTGAAGAATAATATATGTAATAGAGTCCTGTTTACCTTAAAAATACACTCATACACATGTAAAATCTGCACACAAATCCATGTGTTTAATAAGGCCTATTCGAATATATATTACTATATGCCAATGTCTAAAGAGAGATTATCTCTGGAGTGGAAGGGGTTTGAATTTTATCAGCCATATTGACACTCTCTAACATTTTTTGGAGTAGTATTACTTTTGCAATTTAAAAAAATTTAAAAAATCATAAATGTTTGAATGTAGTGAATGTTCTTTGGTAAAATATGTAAAAGAACGTAGAAAAAGAATTCAGCAGTAATGCCTCCACTTGACAACCGCTCTTGGCATTTAAGGTATTCTTCTATAGCATATTCGGGAGAAGCAATTTACAGAGTTAAAATGATACTAGATGTAAAATTTTGCTTACTGCTTCTTCACATGTGATAACATACATGTTTCCTCATACAATTGCAAATTGTCAATAATTCTAATTTTAGTGCATATATAATATTCCACCATGTAAAGACACTATAATATACTGCATCTCTTTTGCTGGACATATGTGTTGTTTCCAGTTAACAGGAATTGCTGAGATGAACATTCAAAGGGGAGATAGTATACACCTCACACACCTGGGTTCCAGTCCTACTTTTCAGCTTTTAATATGTCACCTTTCTGGTACAGAGTAGACATTTGGTGCAGAAAGTATATGCTTCATAAATAGTTGCAGTTGATTTACTATTTAAAAACCAAGAAGTTTTATTTTTATTTTTATTTTTTTGGTACTGAGGACTGAACCCAGGGGCATTCTACCTCCAAGCTACACCCCCAGCCCTTTTTTATTTTTTACATTGAAACAGGATCTCGCTAAGTTGCTGAGGCTGACCTTGAATCTGCAATCCTCCTGTGTCAGCACCCAAGTACGGGATGACAGGTGTGTGCCACCAGACCTGGCTGAAATCAAAGGTTTTTTTTTTTTTTTAAATAAGACTGCCAATTGGCTATGTAAAAGTGTTATTGTTCTTTATACAATAGTAAGTTAGAGAGTTTGTTTTGCTTAAACAGCCCTCTCACTGAGTACTGCTATTAAAGTTTTTTGGGGGGGTCAGTTTGATAATATTCATTCATTTTATCTGTTTCATTATTCACTATGTTATTTTGTTGATTTTTTTTCAAGCGATAACCATTACTCTGACATGATTGGGGAAAGAAAACTAACGTGTGAGAATTATTGGTCCTTATTTTTATGGCTACTTAGTTTTCGATACCCAATATTTTTTCTAACAGATTTTAGGACTTGATTTTTTTAAGGATATTAACACTTTATCACCATTTTTCTTATTTTATTTGCTTATCAGCTTTATCCTCTTTACTTTAAATAAGTTTATTTTAGCAATGTCAGTTTTTTTCCTTTTAATTATTTCAATTAGTGGTTAGAAATTTAACATTTTCCTTTACTTTCTTTGGATCTTATTAGAAATAGTCAACATATGAATTCTGAGAACATGTAGAAATAGGCATTTCTTTTTTAAATCCTTCTGAGTTTTATTCTGCTTCTCTTCTTCCTCACTAGCAGAAATCAATCCCCTAATTTTTGTTTAATGAGCATGTTAGTCAATCAAAATATTTGTGCCAGTGAGGAAGGTTCCAGTTGTACATTCTTTCCTCCTACAAATAGAGACCTGGTGGACAGCCAGATAACTGAAATTCTTTCATTTTTAATCATTAATTTCTCTTGATTAAGGAAAGGGTGAGTTCTGCATTTTGAGATGTTCTGCAAATTTATCTGTATCTTTTAACAACAACAACAAAAAAATTAAATTTTTTGCAGCACTGTGAATGAAACCCAGGAATGCTCTACCACTGAGATATACACCCCCAGCCCTTTTTATTTCTTATTTTGAACAGAGTCTCACTAAGTTGCAGAGGCTGGCCTCAAACTTGCGATCCTCCTGCCTCTCCCTCCTGAGTTGCTGGGATTATAGGCGTGTACCACTTTACATGGCTTAACAACTATGTTTTAGTAGCTTTTTATTTGCTAGAACTTAAACCATTAGATAGAACATCATTATGTCCTTGTAGCAGTACTTTGTTTCCTGTCTCGTTCTTGTTCCTCGCTTCTGATGTTTGCCTTTGATGTTCATGTGGAGTGTGTAGAAGGCAGAGGTGAGGCCGGTCAGATCTCAGCTGCCTAGGTTGATGTTCTCACTGGAGGAATTAATAGCACTCACTCAAAACATTAATCTATGATGTGCTTGTAGTAATGGTTTCCTAAGTGTATAATTTCTGAAACGTTGGACCTAGATCTCTCTTTCTGAGATAGATATCAGTGTGGCCATGGGCCTCCGCTCTCAGTCCTCACGTTTCTTGGTACTTAGATTTCTTGGCTGTAAAATAAGGACTCTGAGAGGATATAAATTTGGAAATGGTAAAGTAGGTAATGACAAGTTTAAACCAGACTGAGTTTCTGCAGGCAAAGAGATGAACACTGGCGAGGGGGGACAGTGCTTACTGATTTGCTGGCAATACCTCTTTGGGCGTCTCTACCCCAGGAGGATTTTTATGTCGTGATATTTGTAATATGTTTCTGTATATATTATTGGTACACAGTATATTGTTTGCTCACACATGCTGAGTGGTTGTATTTTGGAGTAAAGATTTAGCCTGTCATTCTTAATAATGTCAGAAATACTGAAGCTGGAGCCTTGACCCCTTGTTATTTCTGTCCTATTGTCTGGTCAGCCTGATGCTGGGAGGTGATCCGGAAAGGCCCCTGCAGACCTGATCTGTTTTGTCACATGCATTTCAATCCCTGTTACCAAATTTCATTGAGAGAAGCGTCTGCTCCGGTTATCCACATTAGACTGCATCGGAACTCCCATTACAGAACCAGAGAAACGTGGCTCCTCTGTCCTCTTCTCTCGGGAGTTTGGCCCCTTTCCCCCTTTCCTCTTTTGTTTGGGGGAGTCTAGCCAAGCGTGCCGTCATTCTGGAGGTCACCAGCTTTACGACTACTATAAATATTTGTGAACCACAGATGTGCGGTAAAGTCCAGAATCCATCCTCCTTCCCCGGTCTCCTGCTGGAGCCAGGCCGGGAATGGCGCTCGTGCGCTGTTTATTCTCAGACACCCATTAGAGGGGCAGACGTGCGTGGGGTTAATTGCTGGGATTTGAAGATTTACATGTGCATGTCAGGATGCTGCCTCCTGTGCCGGATCCTTTTCGGCAGAACTTTCCTGAGGACATGACGGCGACCCTGTGTTTGGATGTTCGGGTTTCACGGAGCTGGAGGGGTTCTGCCTGTCTTCACATCAGAGTCCTGGAGAGGCCTCTCAGCTGCGGGCTGCGGAGCTAATCAGCCTGTTGTAGCCAATGGTGCTTTTCATGTGGCTTTCATGCATGTTTGTGTCTCTTTTAGCCTCCAGGCCACAAAGGGCTCAGAGTCATCTTGCTTCGTTTGCTTTTACTTCAAGGCCGAGTAGAGACCACTTTTGGTTAAACCAAGGCAGAAAAAGCAAAGGTTGGAAAGATGATTGGGAGATTCCGGGAAGTCAGTACCGCTGTGTTTGCATATAACAACTCCTGCATTCCATGTGGAGGAATCAGCTGGGCGGATCTAAGGCATTGTGCATGGCTCAAGAGTTTTCCTTTAGTCCACACACATTGGAAGGACTGCCCTGCTCACAGCTCAGAGGCCACGTACCTTGTGAGAACTGTTCCTTCTCCTTCCGTTGCAGAAAACTTCCTTGCTGCAGGTGCGGTGTGAAGGTGACGCAGCTGACATGAGGGCCAATCACAACGTCCCACTTCGTGGCCTCCCTGATTCATTCTGATTGAGGCCCCTGACCCAGGCGTGGCTGAGCTATAGCCCCTTCCTTTGTTTATCCAGTACTTAAACAGTTCTTCCTTTTCTTTCTTGTGTCATCAATTTTTATTCTCCTCTCTCTGCTGTTTCAGATAAGAATGGAAACATCTACCATCTTAAGGAAAAACAGACCAGTTGGCCCTAATTCCCCCCCCCTCTAGCTACATCTACTTCTTTTCTTCCATTTGCAGAAAAACTCCTTAAAAATGCTTATCTGTACTTGTCCTTAACTTCTGTCTCTCCATTTCTTCTGGAGCCCGCCCTGATCACCCAGTCATTTGTCGGTACTATCTTGTCAAGGTCACCAACCGCTGCCCTGTTGCTCTATCTGGTGGCCGTGACTCAGTGGTTATCATACTTAGTGGTATTTGAACCATCAATCCCTCTTGGCTCCTGGGAGTACTCTGGCAATCTGGTTTTAGGACACCACATTTCCCTGGCCTGGCCCTATATCTCTGGCTATTCCATCTTAGCCTCAGTGGCTCATCTCTCTGCCCTCCAATCACTGGAGTCCTGCAGGGTTCAATGCCTGGACCTGGGACCCTTTCCCACCATCCTAACTATTTGGGAGTCTCATCTAGTTTCATGGTTTTAGTACCATTTACACATTGCTTGCTCCCACATGTCTTTCTCTGATGAGGACCTGTCCTCTAAGCCCCGGAATTGTATATTGTATATTCAACTGTCTATTTGGTCTCATAACTTGCATATCTAATTTATGTCTTCAAATTAATATATATCTGAATATCCTTGGGGATCACATCTACTTCAGGTTTACTTAGCTGCTACCTTCTCAGGAGATATTTCTGATCAAGTTATTAAGATTGAAATGATCCCCTTAGAATTCTCTACTTTCCTTCTCTGCTTTATTGCTTTTTGTCAAAGAACCAAGCACCATCTGATACATCAGATCTTTTGCTTATTCATCTTGTCTCATTTCTGCTCTTCCTCCAGTGCAAGCTGCACAGTGCAGGGGTTTTGCATATTTTGATCACTCATGGTTCCACCCTTAGGTGTAGGGAAGGATGTATCTGTGGCATAATAGGATGTGAACAATTATTTGTTTAGTGAGTGGACTGATAGATTGATGAATGGACAATGAGTTGATCTTTTGGGATCTTTGAAACTGGTTGAATGAAGCCCTATTTCTAATTTGGGCACAGAGCTGCGAGTCTATCAGCTTGTTTGCAAGAGGAGGAATGGGGTTCTTTCTGGTCTCCAACCAGAGTTTATCACACTTGGTATAATGTGATAGTCCCCTACTGTCCAGCAAGCGGACATTGCTTGTTCTCCTAGTCTCAGCTCACATGTTTCTTCCTCTATGACCCTGTCTCTTCCCTCCCATGACCAGATGAACTAAGCTGCATCCATCTTTGTTTCCCTACATTCATGTGCAAGTTTGTACAATGGGAATTTAGAGTTGGATTCACTGTAGTATTTTTTATCTATATTCCTTCCTCCTCACACTGAATGGTCCTTGGCTTGTTTATTGCATTCATTTTCTCAGTACTTATCACTCTGGCACCTAATGACTCCTGAATATATACCTGCTATTTAATGAAGTGATTCAGAATGGAATTTTGTGAAATACAACTTCTCTAATAGTCGTTAGGATTTGATAAAATGTGCTATACTTAATATGTTTATTTATATGATTTTACAGAAATTAAATAATTAGATTTACTGTAGCCATTGCAGACTGTCTCCATATTGTCCAGCTGAGGCCGTTCACTTTACTGCTTTTTGGAATAATCCCCGCTGTTTCCAGCACTGGTGATCATCATTCCCAGTGTATTGAAGACAGGAAAGGGTGAGCGGTCTTTCCAAGTCTGCTTCTCGCTAATGTTTGTCTATGGATTTTGAGACTGAACAGGAAGCCAAGGTATAAAAACCACACAGACCCAACTCAAGCGGCCCCTCCCCTGCACGCAGGATCAGATGTCCGCTCCTTCCTGGCATTTAATGTTTCCTAAATTGAGTGTTTGGACTACTATCAGTGTTGTGGCAGAATTTCTTCAGTATCATCTTCAAGGAGGGCATCTTACTAAATGTAAAAATAGCACAGCACAGCAGGACTGTCAGGTCATGGGGAGAGCCAGGCTCAGCACTCTGAAGTTGTACTTCCTGTAATGTAGTTATCTGGATATTCATGTACAGAAAACAATGTTGATGTGTAAATAAGAGTACTTGCCATGTTGCAGGCACAATTCTGGGTCTGCTGGATAGATAGGTAGATAGATAGATAGATAGAGCACACACGGCAATAATTGATGGATATTTATTATATATAAATATAGATAGAGATAGCACGATCCTTGGGATTTATGAAATACACCAGACGGGGTTATAATCAGTGCAATAAATGAATAAAGCTGTATACTAACACCCAGATATGCAACGTAATTATAATTTATGGTAAATTAGTTGATTGACTGCTAAAGGGTTCCCCAACCAGAGGAAACCACAGCTATGTAGGACTTTTTAAATAAATGCTGTTCACTGACTTTGTGCTACATTTACACATTTGCATATGCATGTGTACACACACACACACACACACACACACACACACACACACACCTGCCTCGCTTATCAGCCATATCTGTGCTCTGCTGCCGATTGTGTTGTTCCATGGATTCACCAGCTGACACATAGTGGACACTGATCAGGAAGGAAGCACATCAGTGAAACATGGAAGACAACACATCCTCCTTTGTTAGTGCTCCTTCTGAAACAGCACCGCTCAGCTCACATGCGTACACGGGTCTAGCTTTTAATCCCAAATAACTATCACTCTTCTTAGCTCCGTTTGGAACAATAAACTTTCATAATTTTGCTACCATATTTCTGAGTTGATTTTATTGTTTTGTAACTTTCTATGTGATGTAGTGTGCTATGTTCTTTTAATATTATTTTATAATCCAGGTAAGGCCTTATAGAAATAAAGTCTCAGATGTTCCTTCTGGAATGTCATAATAAGAGCAACGATAGAAAAGTGAACTGTGACTGCTGACTTAGTTTGGTAATTCTAATGTTAAATGTCTTGTATATATGTTAACTTTCACTCCTATTATTTTGGTTAAGAGCATGTACAAGGAATTGTTTTCTGGCATAAATCCTAGGTAGTCAGACACACCTAAAGCTAACATTTCTAATCAGATGTGCATGACTTGCCCAGAGGTTATTGATTTGGGTACCTTTTTTTTTGTTTTGTTTTCAGCCCCATGTCCGTTCCTCAAGTATAGAAAGTGTAGAGTGTACATACTTGTGGGTCACCCCCACCTGCCATCAACAGTCACCCGTGTTTGGGATGAAGGGGAATTTGGACAAGTTCAGGAGTGAAAGCCACTGAACAACCCCTTGTAGCAATGAAGATGCAATATACATTTATCAAGGATTTCTGACATTTCATGTTGGGAACATTTTATAAAATACTGATAATAATATTATTATTCATAATAATAATGATTCAAATCATGCATCCCAGGCACTGGTAAGACTGCTTTACATATATTGTTCGATCATCTCAAGAATTGCACAGAGCTAATTCTAATATTATCCCCAGTTTAGAGATGAATGGACCAAGGCATGGAGTGGCTAAGAAACTCACCAAGGACACTGGAAGGTCACTTGGATGGTCCAGCTCAGTGCATAATATATAATGAATATACTGGCATTTATTTCACTACTTTTGTTTTTCAAAGGTCCCCGAGGGAATTCCAGTGGGAGAATATCATTGAAAAGAATTGCAAACCATTTAACCCACCTATTTAAATGCTACAGCAAAATAAACCAGCTGTAGGTTTCTACAAATAGAATCTTGGTTTCTATTTCATTGAGCTAGCAAATATTTTGAGGGTTAGAATTCACCCTTACTGTGTAATTGTCTTGTAGAAAACACATGATTGGTGGTTGATCTCAAACAGAAATCCCTCCTGGACAAACATTTGTGTAAACAAATGTGCCTCTCACCCTCCTCTTCCTGTACATGGGGTCACCAAGGACTAGCGGGCATCCCAATTAATGTCTGATTGGAAATCATATTTCTATGATTGGTGTAAACCACTAACCACTTTTCTTGAAAATTGCATACAAAGTCACAAAGAGAAATAACTTGTATACTCTTTCTTCTCCAAACAGAAAGTTTTGGAGTACGTATATTAAGTGAGAGCCTGTTTTGGGTAATGAGGATTTACTAGTGAATAGCACAGATAGGCTCCTGGCTCTCCTGGAGCATACATTTTTGGCAAGGTTAGACCACGAACAATAATTACATTTACAATAAATAAAAATAGGTATCATACCTTGATAAGTGCCATGAAGAGACTTCAGATGGGGCCAGGTGACAGAAAGGGGACAGGAAGCCACTTTGGATGGACTGATGGTAGCAAGGATGGAGGCAGTGAGTGGTGTGAATTTGAGACCACAGAGAGGCAAGAACTAGAATGCACAGGGCTTTGTAAACCAGGACAAGAGATGTCAGTGTGCATCATGGAATTTGGGAATTCTTTGGAGAAGAAGTGATGGGACAGGATTTGTTGGCACTTTCTGTTTGTCATGTTAATTGCCCCATGGTCGCCATTGGGAGAATGAGTTGTGGGGTAGCCAGAGGGGCAGCAGGAGGGCCAGCCAGAAGGCCATCGCAGGTGACTGGTAAGGCACGATGGGGCATGGACCAGGGTATTGTTGGTGAAGATGGAGGAAAGTGGGTAGGTTTGATATTTTTAACCTGTGGTTGTCTGGTGGGTTGGTATTGGGAGGAAAGGGAAAATAAGCATGAAATATAAGTTTTGGACTTGAGTAAGTGAGTGGCTGGTGGGCCATTTACTGAGCCAGCAAAGCCCCAGGGGAGGTATAGATTTTGGAAGGAAAAACACAAATTCCCTTAGGGCCATAATAATTTTCAGTTGAAATCCATCATTCCTAATCTAAGTTGAGTGAGTAGGCAGTCATCCATGAGAGTCTGGGCTGTCGGAGCATGATCAGGACCAGAGATGCCTATTTGGGGGTCATTGCCATATTGACCCCTCACCTGGGGGAGACTGTGGAGAAGAAGAGGGTGCCTCAGGAGAACCAAGGGCGCTGGGATGCTCGAGGAGGGTGCTGGCATGTGTGGAAAAGCTCTGGATGATATTTCATGGGATACATTGGTGCTTTGATACTTCAGAAGCGATCTTAGAAGTGACAGAAAGTCCCAGAGGTAATTCTCCTCTTGAGAGATTTCATTCATCATCTTAGCAGAAAATTCTCCACTGTGGTAACATAAAATACCGTCCTGGTTAGAGGAGGGGGTCAGACTCTGGCACTGAAGCATCCGATGGGAGCTCCTGTCAGCGTTTATTTTGCTTTTTTCTCCCAATCAGCAGCTCCCCCTCCCATTGTTCTCAAAGGCAGCTTCTTCCCAGTTGAGTCTTGGGAGGCTCTGGGAGAGGTAAGGTGTGAGCTTTAACATCTTCCCAGGTTACCTGGTTACCAAATTGCTACTTTCTTTCTTTTTTATTGGGTGAATTGTAATTTTACATCATGTTGGGGTACAGAGTTTCAGAAAAATACATGCACACAAGTCCTGTTGCTAGAAGAGGGTATAGGACCAGCACTCCAATATATAGGAACAGGTAGAAAGTTCCTCAATAAGACCCTCAAAACTCAGGAAATTAAAACAAGAATGAATGAATGGGACAGCATTAAATTAAAAAAGCTTCTGCGTAGCAAAGGAAACCATCAAGATTCTACAGAGAGAGCCTCCAGAATGGGAGAAGATCTTTACCTCCTACCCATCGGACACAGATCTAATATCTAGAATATACAAATTGCTAGTTTCTGACATTAAAAATCTGCCCCACTTTATCTCACTGCGCGCTGCTCTTTTAATTGTTATGTATGTGTATTTTTTGAGGGACCTTGGAATATTCAGTGTTTGAGAGGCCCGCTGAGTACTGTTGTCAATATAGTTCAAGTATTCATTGTCAGTCCTGGCCGCAGGTATACTTGTTGATTCCTTGACACTCTACGAACATTTCAATGTGATGGGTCAGAGGCTCTGTGACAAGCTCTTAATATAACATAGCACTTAGTAATGTAGGCCAGAAAGCCACTCGATATTTGATTCTTTGCAAGGATTTTTGTTAACCCCACTTGCATTAACACCTTCTGTTAGAGGATCAATCTTACAAAGCTGTGTTACAAGAATTTTATCAGTGGCATACAACTTTGATTTTCTATCAGAGAGAAATACATTTGGCCTATTAATGCAAGGTTGAAGGCTAACATTTCTCATAGTGAAAATAAAGCTTGCCACTGTCCACTAAGATTGCCTGAGGCAGATGTATTTTACTGTAATGTGGGATATAAGGCTGTGTGATGGGAAGTAATGGGTTGTAAGCTTCCAGAATCCACACTAAGGACTTTGGGGAAAGGATGTGTCTGATTTATAAGGCCCAGTGATCAGCAACTTCTTCAATAAATGGGGCTGGGAATCCTGGATATCCATATGCAGAAAAAGGAAACCAGACCCCTATCTCTCACCAGTTACAAAAATCAACTCAAAATGTAAGATCTAAAACTATGAAACTGTTAGAAGAAAATTGAGGGGAAACACTCAGACATTGGTGTCAGTGATGATATTTTGGATAGGACTTCAAAAACAAAGGCAGCCAAAGCCAGAGTAGACAAGCAGGATTATGTCAAAGTAGTACACATACTTGCCTGCCCATGTTTATTGTAACACTATTCACATGGCCGAGATATGGAATTGAGATGTTCATTGAGAAATGAATGAATTAAGAAAATGTAGCATAAAATACACAATGGAATATTACTCAGCCATAAAAAGAATGAAATCCTATAATTCGTGGCAACGTGGATATAACTAGAGGACATGAGAAAGTAGTATTTAAACGATGCCAAAGATCTCATTTTAAAAATTTATGATTTTTTTAAAGATTGAGAATCTCTTCTCAAGAATGTCATTTGGAACAAGTCAAGTGAGGGGTCAGAAGTCAACTATGAGCACCCTCAGCCTGAATTTTGTTTTAATTTTATACTTTGGTTGATACATCATAGTAATACGTCATAGTGAAATTCAAAGTGGTACATGCACACATCACTTGGTGTGTTTCCCTTCATATCCTAACCTGCTCCCCCATCCTCCCTCTCCATACATGTTAGTGATACCTTTATAAATGGATACCTTCACATATGGACTTAACATTCTATGAACTGTTCCCTTCCTCAAGCCTCATTTACCCTCAGTCTCCCTCCTCCTATCCCCTTCCACAATTCTACTGATTTCTCTCATCTGACTGAAGTCCCTCTTGTTTCCTATTTTTCTCTAGCTTCCACATATTAGAGAAAACATACAACTCTGGGCTTTCTACGACTGGCTGTTCTCACACAGCATAATATTCTCTAGTTCCATCCATTTTCTTAAAAATGACATAATGTTGTCCTTTATGGCTGAGTAAAATTCGATCGTGTGTATGTACACATTTTCTTTATCCATTCATCTGTTGATGCACACCTAGGTTGGTTCCACAACTTGGCCATTGTGAATTGTTCTGCAATAAACATGGATATACATGTATCACTATAGTTTTCCAACTTTTAATTCTTTTGGGGAGATACTGAGGAGTGGTATAGCCAGGTCATAAGGTGGTTCCATTCCTAGTCTTTTGAGGAACCTTTATACTTGATCTCTAGAGTGGTTGTACTAATTTACAATCTCTCTAACAGTGTTTAAGAGCTCCTTCTTCTCCACATTCTCGCCAGAATTTATTATTGTTTCTATTCTTGATGATTGCCATCCTAACTGGACTTAGATGGAATCTCAGTGTAGTTTTGATTTGCATCTCCCTGATTACTGATGATGTTGAACACTTTTTTCACATTTTTGTTGGCTATTTGTATTTCTTCTTTTGAGAAGTATATATTCATTTTAATTTTTCATTTTTAATTGGGTTGTTTCTTAGTATTAAGTTTTTTTTCTCATTTTTATTTATTTACTTTTTCAAACTGGAGGATTAAACCAGGGACATTATGTCTGTGAGCTACACCCTCAGTCCTATTTTATTTTTTGTTTTGAAACAAGGTCTTGCTAGGTTGCTGAGAGTATCACTAAGTTGATGAGGCTGTCCTTGGACCTGCAATCCTCCTGTCTCAGTCTCCCAAGTACTGTAATTACAGGCATGCACCTTGTTTTTTTTTTAAAAATTTTTAAATAAGAACCATGCTGGAAGCATCATAATGCCTGAATTCATTTTAAAATCAAGAGCTGTAGTAACAAAAATAGCATGTTATTGGCATAAAAAAACAATATATAGAATAGAATAGAAGATACAGAGACAAATCCTCATGGAAGATACAGAGACAAATTCAAAGCCAGTCAATTTTTGACAAAGGTGCCAAAAACATATGCTAGGTAAAAGATAGCCTTTTCAATAAAATGTTGGGAAAACTGGATATCCGTATACAGAAGAATGAAATTAGACCCCCATCTCTCAGTCTGCACAAAAGTCAACTTAGACCAGAAACTTTACAATTATTAGAAAAAAACACAGGACACAACATATAGGCACTGGTAGAAACTTCCTCAATAAGACCCCCAAAGCTCAAGAAATAAAATCAAGAATCAATGAAGGGGAAAGCATCAAACAAAACAATCAAGAGTCTGAAGAGAGAGCCCACCAAATGGGAGAAAATCTTAGCCTGAATTTTAAAGTTAGGTGTTTCCCTTTCTCTGCAATAACGTGGTTAAGTCTCAGATACATGTGAGTCCACTGAGGGTGGTAAAATATAAAGGTGGAATTTGCCTCAACTGGCCAGGGCTTTGAATGATTACTGGCATCTGTCTGTGAGACCAGAGAGTGAATCACCTTTGATAGAGCTTCATGCTATGATTTTATAGTTGATTCATGCCTTTAGAAGGAGTCAGGGAGGGAAAGGGGGATTCCATTATACTTTTAAAGATGTATTTTATTCAACTCTTTTAGGATTACAAACTCAATAGAACAATCTCTATTTTTGATACCAATAATGTCTGATAAAAGTTCAACAAGATAGACATGCCAGCAACCAGGGAGCAGAAACAGCTTGGGAAGATCAGATAGAATTACAAACGCATTTCTCTTTCTTTCTACCTAACAAATAGACTACGAGTTTATCACTTGCCATGTTCTGGGAGATGACAGGGCTAGATACTGGAAACCCTCCCTGAAAATATAACAGGCCAGTCTCTGGTTGACTGCAGCCCTTCGTTAGCTTTCTTGTTATTTACCTCTAAACTGGAGAGAAACACTGTTTCAGACATCAGCTCTTCCTTCCAAATCCAGCCCAGTCCATATATAAGACTATGTCATTCCCGTCCAGGATTCCTGATGCTCCTGATGCCAGAGACAGTCTCTGAGCTAAAAACGTCATATAAGGTCTATATTTAAATTCTGGTCCAAGAATTCATCCTGTGGACAGCACAGAGAAGTGTCTACAGCTGAAAACTCCCATTCCCAGTGGATTTTTCCAGGCTGAAGAATTACAGAATTACCGTCAATAACACCCACATCAAAGGATGAGGCCAGCTGGGTCGCCATCTTCCTGAGTGAATGCATTGTTATTAGGGAGGAAGGGCTGAGGCAGCATTGGTGTTTACATGAAGACTGCGTCCATGCACATGTCATTTTATTACACTGGATCCTTTCCAAGTTTATATTTCATTGGATGATTTTAATCTTAGTTATAGCAGTTACAGAATGGGGATTTCTTTTTTTGTTGTTGTGTTGATTCCTTTCCCCTTTTTGGCAACCTAGGGTCTAGAATGTAATTTGGTTGTCACATAAAAAAAATCTATGGTAAGAGATACAGAAAATCTAACGAGTTGGGCATCAGATCTGAGATAATATTTGCAATGCATGCAATAGACACAATGTTAGTATCTCTAATATACAAAGGCTCCTGGAAATCGATAAGAAAAATTCAAATAATGTGGAAGAAAATGAGCAAAGATATGAATAGGCAATTTATATCAGAGTAAATTCTGACGTCAAATAATGATGTTCTGTCCACTATTAGGAGAATGAAAATGAGATATCATTCTTCTTATGAGTCAGAAAGAAAAGATGAAAAATAAAAAAGAAAAAGCACCTGTTTCTGACAAGGATATGACTTAAAGCCTCCCACCTAGAACTGATGGAAAAATGGATTGCTTACACTTTTGGGAAGGCAGTTGACAATCCTTATTAAAAATATACAGGTTCTTTCACCCAGTAGTATGAATCCCAGGAATACAGGCTATACAATGGAAAACACCAGCATGTAATACGTGAATGGATGTAGATGTTAGAGCTAGCAACTCCAGTGTACATGTATAAAGGTAAATATATTAGAGGTTTATAGTAGCATTGTTTAATGTAATCTGCCGGAACCCGCCGGCAGAGTTGAAAGGTTCGAAGGGTTCCTGAAACAGGGAGTGAGGATTAAGAAAAATAAAGAGAGAGAGAGACAAAAGATAATTTTTCGGGAGGGCTCTCAGTTCCATACTGCAGCAGCCTCGACTTTATTCAGCCCAGTCTTTATCTATCCTTTTAGAGCACCAGTGATAGAAAAAAGTCCCCTTCACCATACAATGTCAACACCTCTTTCAGCTAACCGGATCTTTCCAGACCACCTCCCTCCTCTGCCTGCACCTGGGAGTCATGTGCCCCTAGGTGGGGGGGTCCCTCTCCCTCCTGGATGGGAGAACAGTCAAGTCTCTCCTCAGATAACCTTCAGCTATAGAAATGCATAGCACTCTTAACAACAAGTCTTAATCTTCCTGTTTGGCAAAGCTGATACTTCAAGGCTGTATTTGCACCTATGATCCTGAAGCCAAAGAAATGGCTCCCCACAGTAATCTACCTCATGTACTAAATTTATATCAATAAATTTTTGATTTATAACAATTAGATTATAAGAATGCCTCAGGTATGATGCAGCCATTGAAAGATTAATTTAAATTACTCCTCCTAGTGTGGAGAGATTGTCATGATATTATATGAGAAAAGTAGACCCCTTTTTATAAAGAGCCTCCTCCCCAAATCTATAAATGCTGTTTGTATATGAGTACATGAACTTGGAGAACTATCTAGAAGGTTGTCCACTAGATTGTAAACATTGGTTATGTGGGTGGGGAGAGAAATAAGTTCAAAGAAATGGCTCCACAGTAGGTAGTGAGCTTGCAAACGCAGGAAGATTTGGGAAACTGGAGGCCTTGACTTCTAACCTTATTGTTCTGGATATAGAGGCTGGGTTACCTGTGAGGTCATCAGAGAGCCTTTCTGTTTCTTTACAGGACTTGAAATACGTTTGAAAGCCTCTCCCCTCAACCCCAACTATTGCTTCCTTGTATTCAGAATCGTGTTTCTGACAACATTCATTTTCCTATGAAAGTTCCTTTCTTGGAAGATCAGCAGTCAACAGCAGAGGATTAAAACCCCTAAGTCTGCCCTTAGGTATTGAGTGTAAACTTTTAATATTTTCCTTCTCTGCAGCACAGGAGTAACGCTGGTCAAGTCAAGAATGCTCCCCGTGTCACATTTTCCTCTCCTCTTGTGCATTGCTGGTGGTGACAAATACTATAATTAAGGTGAATGTCTACCTTTTTATTCACAAAGTGTTGTAAACAGATTCAATGTACTGCAGCTCCGAACACTCCTCTTTTGGCCAGTGCTGCTGCTGTCACTTCCAAGGTGGACGTTTCCGTGCACTCTCTGGTGTAGATTTTGAAGAGCTCCTATGCGTTGCACATGGCTCCTGATGGGACACTCTGTGTGCACCTGTGCCAGCAAGTAGCACAGAGGAGAAATGGAATGGCTGGGCCTTGCAGTAACGAGTGCTACGTGATTCCAGCTGCATCTGGAACCTGTGTGGCCATCGAGGGCCCAGAGGAGCAGATGTTGGAGCTGCAGGTTTGACTAGGCATGTACCAACAGGACTTTGGGGATGCGCATCAAAGTGTCTACACTATGCATAAGTTTTCTCTCTGTGACATCACAGAAAAATGAAAAGTTATTTTTTTTGGTGCTGGAGATTGAACCCAGGGGCATTCTACCTCTGAGTCATATCCCCAGCCCTATTTTATTTTAATTTTTTTGTTGGTTTGCGATACTGGGAATTGAAATCAGGGATAGTCTACCTCTGAGCTACACCCCCAGCCCTATTTTATTTTTTTGTTTTGAAACAGGGTCTTTCTAGGATGCTATTTGCTGAGGTTGGCCTCCAGCCTGTGATTCTCCTCTCTAGACCTCCCAGGTCCTGGGATTACAGGTGTGTGCCACCATGTGTGGCTTGAAAAGTTGTTCTTAATTTGCCCTTCTTTAACTTGATTTATTTTTGCCTATTTTGTGTCAATACAGTGACTCTTGAGAAAAAAAAATAAAATGCTCCATAGATGCAACTTTATTCATTGTTTTGTGAAAATAACTTATAAAAGAATTAGGTCTAGAGTGTACTTGAGTGTGCATACAGGCCCAGGGCAAAGAGAAAGCCTCCTATTTTTGTCTCTGCTGTCCATCTGGGATTCCGTAGCTTGCACTCCATCAGGAGAGGTTGCCCAGGTGTGTGCATGCTTCAGCTCTGCTCCTAGGAGGCAGGAGTCCAGGGCTGTCAGCATCCAGTGCCTGACACTGCCTTGCCCCTTTGATCCAGAGCTCAGAAGTGCAGTTTTGCCTTACTGAGCATGACTATTTAACATCATTTTGCACGCCCTTCCACCATCCCTGCCCTTCCCTTTTTGGGGTGGGGGGACTGAATCCAGGAACATTAACTCTGCCTCTGAGCTACACGCCAACCCTTTTTATTTATTTATTTATTGCACCTTCCTTCCTTCCTTCCTTCCTTTCTTTCTTTCTTTCTTTCTTTCTTTCTTTCTTTCTTTCTTTCTTTCTTTGGTGGTACTGGGGCTTGAATCCAGTGGCATTCTACCTCTGAACTACAACTCCAGCCTTATTTTATTATTTGTGTTTTGAAACTGGGTCTCTGTAGGTTGCTGAGAGTCTTGCTACTTGCTGAGGCTGTTCTTGAAACTGCAATCCTCCTGTCTCAGTCTCCCAAGTTGCCCTAGTCAGCATTCTCACTGCTGTAATCCAAAAGACTTGACCACACGACTTAAAGCAAGGAAGATTTATTTGCTCATAGCTTTTTTAGGATCTTGGGGTTCAGTCCATGTAAGGCTGGGGTCTGAAGCTCAGAGCATGGCGGTGGGAAATGGAAAGTAACGGCGCAGAGCACCAGGGCTCTGCTTCTTACATCATGGAGGCAGAAAGCCAAAGAGAGCAACCAAGCAAGGGGATTCAAAGACACAAGCATACTTCCTAAGGCCACACCCCCAGGGACCCACCTTCTCCAGCCACACCCCACTGGCCTAGGTCACCACCCAGTAAATCTATGACAACACTGATAAGATTACACGCTTCATAACTAAATTATATCAACTCTGAACATTAATACATGAGCTCTTCAGGGGACATTCTGTATCTAACCATGACACAAATCCTGGGATTACAGGCATGTGTCACCACATCTGGCCTTTTTTATTTTGAAACAGAGTCTCATTAAGTTTCTGAGGCTGACCTTGAACCTGCAATCCTCCCGTCTCAGCCTCCCAAGTACTAGGGTGACAGTCACGTGCTTCTGCACCCAGCTGCCCTTCCACACTGGCCAAGCCATATTCTATTTGTTTTTCCCTTGGTCCTAAGTCATTGAGATGTTTGTTACTTGCCTGGGCTCTTCTTAGCACCAACAAGTGTCTCTGGGTACTTTGTACACTATTTCTTGTCCTCTTCAGCATCAGGAATATTTAGTACAATTTTCTCCTGTGCGTAATACATTCATGCCAGAGCTCCCGTTCTCAAGGAGCTGAGAGTTCGGTGTGCTTCGATATATGTGCACTCCCGAGGGCGGTAGTCAGACGCACAGGACTAAGAGCTCTCCTGCAGGGGGACAGGAATTGCCAGCAAGTGGCAGGGCTTTGGTTGCAGTCACAGGTTGGGGGCTGATGACGACAGTTGAAACCAAGGACTGCTGCTACTGAGGCAAGGAGCCTGGGAAATGGAGAGGGCATCCTTGTCCTGCTCAGTTGTATCTGGTAAGTGTTATGAATGCACTGTTTCAAAATTCATGCATTGAATCCTAACACGCCATTTCTTAATAGTAGAAGGTGGGGTCTTACAGAGATAATTCTGTGGTGAGGGCGAACCTCTCCTAATGGAATTAGTGCCTTTATAAGAAGAGACAGTAGTGAGCTTGCTCTTGCTCTTGCTCTCCACTCTCCGCCACACGAGGATACAAGAAGATAGCCATCTCCAAACCAGAAAGTGGGTCCTCAAAAGATGCGGATCTGCCCACACCTCCAACCTAGACTTTCTGGCCTCCAGAGCTGTGAAATATAAATGTCTGCTGCTTTGCCCACTCAGTGTATGATAATTTGTTACAGTTGCTGCTTTAACAGGAGGCAGTTATTGAATGTTGACATGAAGTTGTCAAACAGAATGGCTGATAGACAAGGGGAGTGCAGATCTCAAGACCTGTGGTGATAAACACAAGGCCCAGGAAGTGAAGGAGAAAATGTCTCAAGGGAAAAGAATGTAATTATAGAAGCGGGTGAATGGAAGCTTCGCGATCATTCTTTTTTTTTTTTTTTTTTTTTGCGGTACCGGGGAATGAACCCAGGGCTGTTCTACCTCCGAGCTACACCCCTGGCCCTATTTTTTATCCTTTATTTTGAAACTGGGTCTCACGAAGTTGTGGAGGGCCTCACTAAGTAGCTGAGGCTGGCCACGAACCCTGATCCTCCGGTATCTGCCTCTCAAGTACTGGGATTACAAGCCTGCGCCACCACGCCCAGCTCACAATCATTCTTGAAGTAATGGTTGGTTCCTACTTTCAAATTACATGTGGAGCTGGGGAATAACTGGGGACTGGTGCATTCCCTATCAAATGATATGGGTAGTTGAGAGGAAAAATGCACAAACTGGGATCCTACTTAGGGCTTAGAAAATATGGATTTATGTGGGAAATTAAAAAAAATTTAGTCAAGCAGATGATGTGCTGAAGTAGAAATGGCAAATCTATTCGGCATGTAAAATCCAGTGGAATCACATGCTTAATTAGAAGTTATAGCATGGAATGCTAAAAATACTTTTTGAAAAACAATTTCCAAGTATTGTGTCCACCATGCTTTATTTAGTCTAGTGGAACTTATGGGTAAAATGTAAAAGCAGCAGCAGCTTAAAATACTACAGTAGAGAACTGGAATGCTGGCTATAAATTGCCTCTCGTTTTTGCATAACAGAATACAGAGAGGATCTGTATAGGAATAGAGAAGATAATTAGAAAGCTGTCCAATAACTGTACTGGGTTACCTATTTTAGTGGCTATGAAAGGTTTCGAGGCTAAGAAATTCCGGTCTTGGTCAATTCCTACTCTCCTTATTGGGCATAATGCTACCTGAATTGCTCTCCGTCTGTCTGTCTGTCTCTCCTTTTGCTGTGGTTTCTCAACCTTATCAGTATTGACACTTAGGTTGGATAATTTCTTCTTGTGGGGGGGGTTTGCTGTGCATTACAGGATATTTTTTTTTTTTTTTTTGCGGTACCGGGGATTGAACCCAGGGGTGTTCTACCTCTGGGCTACTCCCCCGGCCCTATTTTTTATGCTTTATTTTGAAACCGGGTCTCACGAAGTTGCGGAGGGCCTCACTAAGTAGAGAGAGAGAGAGAGAGAGAGAGAGACAGGGAGAGAGAGAGAGAGAGAGAGCTGAGGCTGGCCGCGAACCCGGATCCTCCGGTCTCCGCCTCCCAAAGTACTGGGATTACAAGCGTGCGCCACCACGCCCGGCCTGCATTACAGGATATTTATCAGCAACCCTGGCCTCTCCTCACTAGATGCCGGTAGCATCCCCAGCTGTGACAGCAAAATTGTCTCCAAACATTGCAAAATGTTCCCGAAAAGGGGGGTATAAAATCACCCCTGGTTTTGAACTACTTGTCTAAATGCACCTCATGAAATTAAAAGTAAGGGCAAATATAAGTCATGAAGACAATGTGTGTACTTGGGTAGTCATAAACCTACAAAGGTCAGGTTTTGAACTTGATGCAGTACAACTTTGATGTTACCTTCGGCTATATTCTTGACCTTACACGAATTACTTGTATCCAGTACAGAGGTGGAAGAGCTCTGGTGGAAGCGATGCTGGTAGGTCCAGAGGTGAGCAGGTCTGTTCTTCCTTCCCCTGAGAGCCCCTGGTCCCCCCTGCTCATTGCCGGGAAAGGTGGTATCTGCCTTTTGATGAGTGATGATGTTGAGGTCCATCCTGTAGTTACCAGTGATCAAAAATGGGTTAGCCTGTAGTGTACATGGCCTTGGATAACCTCTGTCTTCCCTGACACCCTGATTCTCCAATTCCTGACACTTTCCTCCCTCATTTGTATTCTGATGGATTTTAGAGTTAAAGAGTGAAACAAAGAAAATCCAGTCCGACCATGAAAGGTGGAAGAAATTGAGAGTGTTCCTCTAGGAGAATTTTGAAAATCAATTTACGATTTGATAATCCAACATTGTTTCATTTGCCTGCCTTATTTTTACTCACATCTTTCCAAAATAGCACAGACTTACTGTAAAATGTGTGTTGGGGACAACAAGGTAAAAATCCTTTTAGTGTCACCCTTGAAAGCTACAGGACTTATTGAGCTGAGTGGGTCCAAATTAAAGCTGCCTTGGAAAGGACACTTTTTCTCCTCTCCTCTCCTCTCCTCTCCTCT
>PVJS01000908.1:0-110861 GCA_004027185.1 Glis glis | reverse complement strand
AAAGGAAACCATCAACAGCCTAAAGAGAAAGCCTATGGAATGGGAGAAGATCTTTGCAAGCTATCCCTCTGACAGAGGTCTAATATCTAGGATATACAAAGAACTTAAAAGACTTTACACTAAAAAAATAATCTGATCAAGAAGTGGGCAACTGAAATGAATAGACACTTCACAAGAGAAGAGATACAAATGGCCAATAGATACATGAAAAAATGCTCAACATCATTAGCAATCAGGGAGATGCAAATCAAAACGACTCTAAGATTTCATCTGACCCCAATTATAGTAGCAATAAGAAGTCAAACAACAACAAATGTTGCTGCCTGTGCTTTTTAAGACTTGACATCTTTCTCTGAATTGGTAAGAACCCAATTCTGCCATATAAGCCCAGTCTCCTGTCTGCATATTCATGCACATATATCCCTACACATGGGTGGCCTTCAGAGATCCAAGGATAAATGGCCAAAGTAAGGGTCACACCTCTCCTATTCCCCTTAACTCTGGATCATGGCAGGGGCTGCATTCACCCTACTTCTTGCTTCCGTTTTTCATCTCTCTGTTAACTTTCCCAGTCAGACCCTCCATTGACACTCAGAATAATTTACTCCTAATAGGCAAAGGAGTTACATTTTCTCAGGTGAATATTTATTTTACTTGGGTTTAAAACTCCTTCAGCATGAAAGATGGAGGCCAGCCCAGACATAATTGCAAAGTGTTTTGTGTTCTGGAGATTGAAGAATGACTAAAAATTAACTTCTAGAAGGCAGGACTTTTCCACCTTGGTCTTGATAATGATAGCATATGGAGCTTGTTTTTTATTTGTTTTTATTTTTAAAATTGAATTGATGATGCTATTTCTCAAACCCTGCCATCTCTTATTTGGAAGAGAACAATTACACATCTGAGTTTGCCCTGCTATGGCTTTGAAGTTATGTGTCTCCCCTCTGCCGTTTAAACATTCATTCTCACTCCCCTGTCTCATTTATGAATTTAATAATCATGCTAACATAGTTGGTACTATTTTGTGATTTACAAGGCACTTTTATGGCCCTCGATGCTCATGGCTGATGGGTAGCTTTTGTTTATATTGTGAGCCATCCTTTCCATATTAGAGTCTCCAGAAGAGCAAGGTAGAAGAGTAAGAGAAAATAGGCTGACCACTTATGGAGTAACTGCTGATCAATTAGCCACACCAAGACCCTGAAATTAACATTACTGCTTTTATTCCCAATAAGGCACATTGTGTGTGTGTGTGTGTGTGTGTGTGTGTGTGTGTGCATGTTTGTATGTGTGTGTGTTACTGGGGATTGAACCCAGGAAAATTATACCTCCGAGCTACACCACCAGCCCTTTTTTAAATTTTTGAAACAGGGTCTCACTAGGTTGTTGAGAGTCATGCTACATTGCTGAGGCTGTCCTCAATCCTCCTTTCTCAGTCTCCTAAGTACTGGTGTTATAGATGTGTGCCACCATGCCCAGCCAAGGCACATCATTTTCTACTTCCTGTCTGAAAGGATGCCATCTTGGATATCTCTTAGTTGCCTTCTTGGGTCCTGAGCCCCTCCCTTGTATGGAGCTTCGAGAAGTTCCATAAGAGGAAGTTGCTGCCTGGTTGGTATATCCTCTGTGTTGGGAGGTGGAGGTGTTATTACAATCATACTTTCTTAATGTTGAGAAGATGAAGTCTGACTCAGAAGACCTTCTCTCCTGTGAGGGATCATTCCAAAGGAGGACATTCTGAAGGGAGAAACTAGTGGTGATCCATTCAACCCCATCCTTCTCTCAATCATAAAGATATGGGTCTTGGGATAAAATCTTCATAAAAGGCCTAAAGGGGTGAGCAGGTAGCCACTGGAGTCCTCAAAGGCTCAGTCTCTGTCCCAGAGGGTTGATGGATGGGGCTGGGGATGAGGGCTTTATGCTGAGATTTTGGGTAGTAATAGGAGAAAATGGATGAATTTTCAGCTTTGCACATTTTATCTCTTTAATGTGGAAATTAGGGAAGATGTAAAAGTTAATGCTTCTCCCGGACTCCAGTTGTATTTTCTTATTTGATCTGTCTGTCTGCTAACACAATGCACAGTACATACTGGGTATTCAGTACATGTTTATTCAATGAAAAAACAAATCAACCCGTATGTCCTACCTTCTTCCTCCAACACAAATATGTTGAAGTAGCAGGTGCTTATTAAATATTTCGTTGACTTTTGAACCATCCTTTTATATATCTTGTCCCTTCTGTACTCCCAGCTACTTATTACTTGTAGCAACTCAGCGTTTCAGAGGGTAATCAATAGTGGAGGAATTTGGAGCATCATGATAAGTAGAATAGGAAAAATGTTTATTTCATTTGAGTATCTATTTTCTCTAATTTAAGCATCTTCTCCAATCTATCTGTGCAGTGAGCTCTGCAACAGGCCTAAGGCATTTTAACCTCATGGTGACTCAGAACTGCCTGAGTCAGACTTTGTCCTGAGAGCCTTCTAGCTCTGAGTCTTCAATGACTCCTATTTAAGAACTCTGGAATGAATTTTCTTTTGTGTGAATGAGGGTATGTGGTCACTGTACACCTTCAACCTTGTGTTCACCTCAATATCCAGCTATCTTACCAGTGTCTTCATCTCTTCTTATGTCCTTAGTATAAAGGGAAGAGTTGTCCTTATTTGTAGTGTTTTTAACTTTCTGTTTATTTATATTCACAGTCACTATGGATCTCAGGTCGAAATATACCAAAGCATATTTTTGCTGTCTCGAGGTCAAGTTGAAGGGTAGAGTTAATGCAAGATGTTAATAATATGACCTTTCAGAAAGTCTGATGGGGTGTAAAATAAATTCTAGATTATTTTCACTTTGGTTGAAGATCAGTCAACCCTTTGTTTAGTAACCTGAACAGACATAAAACATCATTTTTGCCACCTCATGATTTTTTTAGCCATTAGCTGTGGTCTGATTATTGGACTTACTTGACATTATGCCTTTTCTTGATACTTTCATTGATTTTTTTTCAAAGGAATCAGAATCGCTTTCCATATTTTCATTACAATAGTCCTGAAGAATAGGAGTAGACTTTTGAGAAATATCAGTATTCATACAATGTTCTGAGAGAGCATTGGTATCTCATTTTTTTATTTCTATAGATGAAGAAAGGTAGCCAAAGTAATAGAACCATATTGAACTCAGAGAAGTTGTGGTATTTTAAAAAACCAAACTGATAATCAAATAAGAAATAGTGTTGACCTGGGAAAGAAAATTTACAGGTGAGTAACCCTGGGATGAATTATTATTATTACTATTATTTTTTGCGGTACCAGGGGTTGAACCCAGGGCGTTCTACCTCTGCATTACACTCCCGGCCCTAGTTTTTTATACTTTATTTTGAAACCGGGTCTCAGAAAGTTGCAGAGGGCCTCTCTACTTAGTGAGAGAGAGAGAGAGAGAGAGAGACAGGGAGAGAGAGGGAGAGAGAGAGATGAGGCTGGCTGCGAACCTGGATCCTCCGGTCTCTGCCTCCCAAAGTACTGGGATTACAAGCGTGTGCCACCACACCCGGCCTCCTGGGATGAATTATTTTTAATATGCATATCAGCATTAGCCCGACAAAAATAAATGCGACAAAAAATACGTTGACATCTCCATTATTACACAGAGGACAGCACAATTACCATACTTTAGGAAAGGGTTTGGGGCCAAGAAAAATTCAGTTTTTATACCTTATATCAAATTATAATGAACATTAGAGAGTCCCCTAAAGAAGAAAATCAGCTGGGCGTGGTGGCGCATGCTTGTAATCCTACTACTTGGGAGGCTGAGACAGGAGGATCACAGGTTCGAGGACAGTCTCAGAAAGTTGAGACTCTAGTGAGATTCTGTTTCACAATAAAAATAAAATATGTCTGGGGGTGTAGCTCGGAGGTAGAATGCCTCTGGGTTCAATTCCCAGTGCCACAAACATAGAAAGAAAGAAAAGAAGAAAATCAATTATAAAACAAATGTGTTGGTAGTAGAAGGGGACAGAGTTCAGTCCTTGACCTTAGAAAATGTTGAGTATTAGGGGCAGACTAGGAGTTTAAGGCCCTAAGAAACACCTAGAAGGAGCCGTGCTGTTTCCATCAGACTGCTCCCTGGTCACTGCAAAGTTTTTAGCTCCCATAGTGGGAACACTGGGAAGTCTGCCTTGCCAGGTTGTAAGAAAGACAGCCATCACGACTACTGACTTTCTCTGCATGGTTCTGACTAGTCTGGCTGAGTGATAGGCCAGTCCACAGTATAGTGAAACTGAAGGAAAAAACTCGTTTTCTTGCAATAACTTATTTCCTTCCTCTCGATATTATTATACAAATAATTTCTAAAACATTATTTTGCAAGAGCTTTTCTAACAAGGTACTCTTATTTCTGTCTTAACATGTATAAAATTTTTCTCCAAACGCTCTTTTCTTTTGCCCCAGCTTCCCGGCCTGTTTCTTGACTAGATTTACAATCCCTAATGGAATCTTGCCTAGAATGTCAGGTATAGATCAATGGCAGCTCTCCAGGAACATGGTGATTGCTAGTTCTCAACACCTTTTGGGAGAAAAGAAAGTTTTCACAGTGGACACACACGCACACACGCACACACACACACACACACGCACTAGTACTTCCTATGATACCAGCTAACATATTTATAAGAAAAAATATATCATCTATTTTATTCCTATCCTTCCTTATCCTTTCATTTCTGCCACTTTTATTAACTCTTCCAAAATTGGAATCACTTACATCTGTATCTTTATTTGTATTTATATCGATATAATCCCGAGCTAATCTTAAACGTTCTAAAAGTAAGTGTGCTGCTTAATTTAGGCTGTTAGGCTCTTAGTGGATAAGTGTTGTTTCTTTACTGTGTTGAAGCTGCCAGAATCACTACGCTCTTGACCACAAGTTCAACATTAGTATCTGACAGCTCAGGATTTCTGCATTCCCTCGACTGTACCAGTTGGCAGTGGGGGCAGCCAAGCTGGAAGAGCCACAAGCCACTCGGCTGCCTTTTGTTTGCAATATCTTAAAGTGATCATATCTTGTTTAGACCAAATGAAATTGTTAACATGGCTTTGGAAGCTAAGAGAAGAGGGACAGATGGAAAAGAGGAGTTGGGCAGAGACAGAGGGGAAAACAGGAGATGGGGAGAGGCACAGAGTGTAGTATTTCCATTCTGTCCTTAGAAGGGTGCACAATAGAGCCTTTCTGAGCAAAAGGGAGAGAATTGGTTGAGAAGGAACAACAAAGAGAAAACTAATAGCCTGAAGAAAAGAGTGACTTTTCAAATGTGCGAGTTATCTAACAGAATGCAATATTTTTATCCTTTCTATTAAAGATCAGAGATGTGTGAACATCGGCCTGGAATAATATAGGGGATCCATTTAGTGAAACCATTTGCTGTCCCTCTTAAAACGTCTATAGTCATTCTGTATGTCATCTGAAAGCCCGGCCGCCTATTGATTTCAAGAGTAGCTTCTAGGGCGGCCCTCTGCGTGATTTGAGGGTTGATGAAGAATCCATATGTCATGACAGTTCAGACACCACCAAAAAAAGGAAAGGCTGACTGTAATCCATTTTCTACTATAATTATTGGTGAGTTTACAGCTAGCACACTAGACCAAATGATATCATTTGTAAACATGGTGAATTATGGTTCTGATCTCAGGCCCTGGGGCCAACCTAGTTTGTATTACAAGTTGACATTTCCAAATCCTTTAAAATTTAGCCTTTGATTGCCCCGTAGGAGTCAGAAAAATTATAAACCTTTTGGAATTCATCGATTGGCCACACTGAGATAAATACACAAGTTTCTGAAATAGAGAAAACTGTTTATTCAAAGCCACTTTATTATTTCCACTAAAGGAAAAAATGGAAAACATTTAAAGTTTAAGAGCATTTTAAAGGAGCATGTGCCGCTGAGGCTTGTGTTGGCTTGCTAGCCCTGAATCAGAGTTCCCCTTTCAGATTTCTCTCCTCCCACAGAGAATGAGGCAACCGGGCAAGGCCTCAGCAGGACACACCAGCCTGTCATTCTGCCCAGGTCCACGCACACCCTTCTTTATTCTGTGATTCCTTGTTGTGGTCACATGGTAAAAAGGAGCCCAAGAATAATAAGAAAACCCAGTTCCCAAAAGGACATGGATAGAGCAAATATGGAAACTAGGATTTTGCTAAATTTGGAAAAAAGAAACATTGCAAAGACCAGCAGCTTGACCACTCTAGGATGCAGAAGTCATCTAAGAGCTTGATGAAATGCAGATTCCTAGCCCAGCTCCAGAGACCTGATTCAGTAGGATTTCAGTGAGATATAAACATGTGCACATTGTATAAGCATTGCTAGTGATTCTGATGCTGGTGGCTTGTGAATCACAGAGAAATACTTGAAAAGATTATTTTGACATGCATCATTCAAAAAAACACATGTAGGGAAGTTTCTATAGAAAGACTTCATCCAATTAGTTATTTACCCATCACCTACTATTAGCCTACTCATATGCAAATTAGCAGACCAGATTTGCTCAAATGATGGGAAACCTTTATTTTGTTAAAATAAATTTTAAGATATTTTACCAAATAGTTTAGAAACTTCTGGACTAGCCATGCAAATAACAATCAGTACAGTTACAAAAACTATCACTGCTAACTCAATAAAGATTTGCAGACTGATTATTTTCTCCAGTAACATAGTAATATTTGCTTAGATGTGGATTCCTTTAAATAATTCAATTTTTGGAAAATAAGCAGAAAGAGGAGAAAGTAGAAGAGAAGAAGTAAATGTCTAACAAACTCATCTCCTTACACTGAATTTACCATTCAGATCTGTGATGCTCAGCCTCCAAGATGCTACCCAATGATCTCTGCCTCCTGGTATTCATGTTACTGTGTGTGGGTCTTTTCCATGATGTATCAGAGTGGGCCTTGGTGACCAACAAACATGGTAGAAGTGATGGGACAGTGCCTCTGAGGCGAGGTCATAAAAATCATTATGGTTCTGCCTTGCTTTCTCTGAAAGAGCTAGGGAAAGCCAGCTGCAATGTCTCAAGAATATTTGGGCAGTTTTATGGAGAAGCCCATGTAACAAAGAACTGAGACATCCAGACAACAGCCATGTGGGTTAACCAGCTCCATCAACCCTTCAAAGGACTGCAGCCCTGACTGACATCTTCTCTGTACCTCGAAGAGACCCCACCAAGACCACCCAACATCTCCCAGTTCCCTGACCTCAGAAAGTATGTGGTATCATACATGTTGCTTCTTTTAACCTGGAGTCGTAGGGTAACTTTTTATGAAACAATAGAAAACAGATATGATTTTCACCCACAGTTGCTATGTAAAATGTCTGTGATGGAACTCTCAAAAAATCTGCTATTTGAGCCGGGCGTGGTGGTACACGCTTGTAATGCCAGTACTTTGGGAGGCAGAGACCGGAGGATCCTGGTTCGTGGCCAGCCTCAGCTCTCTCTCTCTCTCTCTCTCTCTCTCTCTCTCTCTCCTTAGTGAGGCCCTCCGCAACTTCGTGAGACCCGGTTTCAAAATAAAGTATAAAAAAATAGGCCGGGGGTGTAGTGTGGAGGTAGAACGCCCCTGGGTTCAATCCCCGGTACCGCAAAAAAAAAAAAAAATCTGCCATTTGACCTTGTGATGTTTTGTTATATATAGAAAAGAGAAAAGAGAAGGAAACTCACAAATTTAAGTATATTTATTCATTGCCAGTGGTAAGTATGCTTTAAAGATCCAAGAGCAGAGATAATTAATAAATCAATTCTCTTTTGTACCATACTACACAGAAATAGTCAATATGTTCCTAATTGAGCATATGGAACATTATATGAGTTTGAAGGCAAAGCTATAGATTTTGACGCTTTTATACCTTGTTAATCACAAATCTTAATTATATGGAATCTCAAAATAATATGAATATTTATTGGCTGTAATTTTAGTCCTGTCCTTAGTCATATGATTTTGAATGAGGGGAAAAGATCACAATGAATAGGTATCCTACCATACTTTAATATTTGAATAATACTAAAATTAATCCCTTTTCAATAAGCTCACTTTAATAAATAGATAATACGTTTTCTATATCAGCAATGGTTAATGTATTTTTATATTACTTAGATGTAAGTGCTGATGTAAATGATATAAGATCACTTTTATATCATCTTTGACCCTAATATCTATAGAAACACTTTTGATTTAAAAAATAAATGGGGAAATTTGTTATCATCTTGATTATACTCGATGAATCTTCAAAATTAGTTTGAGATGTCACCAAATGTAACTCATATAAAAATATAGTTTTAATTTTGAAGCCAGTAATATGTTGCTGATGGATAGCCATGAAATATATATTAAAATGTTTTGCAATTATAATGCCATCTTAGGAAGAAATTGAAACTCATCAGGGCAACCAAATCCGTGAATGTAACTTCTAAATATCAAGTTAAATGACTAAATATTATAAAAGATAAGACCAAATTTGTCAAAACTGTGGAGTAGATAAAAAAAAATTCCCAGCATGCTTTTCCTTTTCTATGACCCACATGCCAGGAATGCTGCACTTCAAAAATCTCTCCCTTCAGAACATAATTTTCCTATTCCTATCCCAACAACTTTGCTAACCAGTGCTCTGTTCTCACAAATGAACTTCGAAGGGCATGTTATCTCCCTGGTTGCTCCAAATTAAGAATATATGGGGGAACCAATTATCCTTGTGGCCTCATCATTCATAACATATAGCCAGTTGCCTATTTTGTATGAATAAGTATAGGCCAATTAAAATGTCTTACCCAATTGTATTTCTGAGTATATAAAATAAAATTAATATTGGCTGTATTGATATTTTAGTCCCAAACTGGAAAGACTATTTCTATGAGAATATTTTAAGGTTATCAATGGACTTTTCAAGATGGAACTATTAAAAGCAGTTTCTATGGCACTAATATTCCAGAGGCTTGTTAAATATTTAGGGAACACATCTAAGGAAATCAAAAAAGGCAGCTTTTATAAACATATTTTATAAATATACATAAATTATATATACACATATATCATAATACACATATATGTATAATTTTAATAGCTAGTAACACAATTTGTTTAGTAATCATGGCCTGCTGAGTTGCTAAATATGTTGAACTCAGTAAATAAGTGAATAAATTATTTATTGGTACTATTGGACATTGACTAGCATAGAAAATTGTATGCAGTCTTGTATAATTTTAAGGGCAGTACAATCAAACTGTTGAACTATCATTAAATTATTTTATAAGACAATTTGACCAAAATATAAGCATGAACTCAGTTGTCACAAATCTTAACACTGCCATTCTTAAAACTTCATGAAAACCTTTCATCTGAATTGGAATAAATCTCAAATACCTTATCAGGACATACAGGTCCCTACATGGCATAATCTCTAATTACCTCAACAGCCTCTTCCAGTATCATTCTCTCTCCACTTCATTATACTCTAGCCACATCATTGTTATTATTTTTTCTGTCCTTAGAATACAGGATACACATACCCTCTGCAGTACATTTTGCATTTGCTATTGTTACCAAGGTACCATTGCTGCCTTATTTACTAGATTTACAGTTAATTTCTAATTAACTTTGCCCAGAATTCCAAGTACTAATGAGAAAAAAAGAACAAACTTAATGATTATCAACATCTCCTGGCAGCAAAGCAAATTTTTAGCACGCTTTTTTTTTTTTTCTTGAGATGTGATCTTGCTTTGTTGCCCAGGCAGGCTTTGAACTTCTGGACTCAAACAATCCTTCTGCCCCAGCCTCTCAAGTAGCTGGGTCTACACAGGAAAGTGCCACCAAGCCTGACTTCAGTATACTTTTGAATAAAGATGACTCACTCTATGATGGGTTCTCTTTCTTTCTCTCTCTCTCTCTCTAGTAGTAAACTGATATCAAAACCATATAGACATTATAAGAACAGGATAAACAAAATATGCCTCAAAAATATAGATGCAAAGATTATGACCAAAAATTTAACAAACAGAATTCAACAGTGTGTGGAAAAGGCTGTGTTCTGATCAGTGGGATTTATCCCTAGAATTCAAGGATGGTTTAATCTTTGAAAATGAATTATTACAATTTACCACAGTAAGCTATATCAAAAAATTGCATGATCACCTGACAGAAGCAGAAAAAAAGCATGTAACAAAATTAAATATGCTTTCATGCTAAAAATTTTCAGCATAAAAATTTTCAGAATGCAAGGACACTTTCTCAACTGGTAAAGAGCAGTGACAAAAAGGCTACAGCTAACATTGTATATACATGAAAGACTAAATATGTCCCTGCTGAGATTGAGAATAAGGTAAGACTAAATATTCTCATCATTCATATTTAACATTCTAATGGGTATTCTAGTAAGTGCAATAAGGTAAGGAAAAAAGAGAAATAAAGCCCACAGTTTGGAAAGGAAGAAATACAATTTTCTCTATATGTGAATACCATGATTACCTACAATTCCAAAGACTTCAAAAAAACTACAGAAATAATAAAATAAATTAGTAAGGTTGTAAGATAAAAGTTCAAAGCACAAAATTTGAATATTCCTCTAAACTAGCAGTCAGTAATCATTATGAATTTTTTTAAATTGTGCCATTTATAATAGTATAAAATATAAAATGTTTCAAAATAAACTTGACAAAAGATGTCCATGACCTGTACTATAAAAAATTACAAAGCCAGCCGGGCATGGTGGCACACACCTGTAATCCTAGTATTAGGAGACTGAGACAGGAGGATTAAGGTTCGAGGCCAGCCTCAGCAACTTAGCAAGGCCCTCAGCTACTTAGTGAGACCCTGTTTCAAAATAAAAAATAAAAACAGGTCTGGGGGTGTAGTTCATAGGTAAAATGTCCTTGGGTTCAATCCCCAGTACCACACAGACACACAGATACACACACACACACACACACACACACACACACACACACAAGGCTTTGCTGAGTGAAACTGAAGAAAACTTAAATCATCCCCATGAATCACAAGTATCAATTCCAAACCATTATTGCAATCTCACCCAAAATCCCAGCTGGCTTTTGAGTAGAAATTGGCAAAATATTCTAATTAATATGAAATTATAAATATATATAATTTATATATAATTAAATATAAAATGTATATATAAATAAATATATGAAAAGAACTAGTCAAAACAATTTTGAAAAAGAATAACAAATTTGGAGGAGTAACTTTATCTAAAATTTATGAATTCTTGCTCTAATTAAACTGTAGTTTCTGCATCAGTCAGAGATATTTCTACTATAAATGTCCACCAATAAAAAAATGTCACCAATCATGTATGTGCATTCAAGAAAAATGGTAATAAGAAAACATGTCAACAAATGCGAAACTACAAAATTTCTAGAAGATAGTATAGAAGGAAATCTAGGTGGCCTTGAGGTTGGTAATGACTCTGTGTGTGTGTGTGTGTGTGTGTGTGTGTGTGTGTGTGTGTGTTACTGGGGATTGAACCCAAGGGCATTCTACCACTGAGCCACACCCTCAGTCCTATTTAATTTATTATTTTTTTTTATTTTGAAACAGGAACTCATTAACTTGCAGAGGGCCTCACTAAGTTGCTGAGGTTGGCCATGAATTTGGTAATTCTCCTGTCTTTGCCTCCCAATTACTGGGATTAACAGGTGTGCCACCATGCCTGGCTTGGTAATGACTCTTTAGATACAATACCAAAAGCACAATTTATAGAAGAAAAACTGATAAGTTGGACTTCATTAAAATTAAAATATTCTGCTCAGCCAGGCAAGGTAGTATATGCCTGTAATTCTAGTACTTGGGAAGGTACTAGAGACAGTACCTAAGACAGGAGGATTGCAGGTTTGAGACCAGTCTCAGCAACTTAGTGAAACGCTGTTTCAAAATAAAAAGGTCTGGGGTGTAGTGTGGAGGTACAACACCCCTGGGTTCAATCCCTAGTACCACATACACACACACCACACACATACACACACACACACACACACACACACACACACACATGCGCACACACTATATACATATACATATATATATATATATATATATATATATATAATATATATATGGTTAACATATAGGATGATAAAAGGGAGTTTAAAAATTTGGAAATAGCATGTGTTCTCAAGAGAGTCCCGTGAAATAAATCTTAAAACCTTTGAAGATGATAGCTAAGGCAGGAAACTAAGCATAATTACTGTTTCCATAAAATCAATGTCTAAAATATACTTTTGATGAAGTTAACACTGCCTCTCTTATAGATGTTACCTTAATTTAATAATATATTTCAGCATTTAAATAATGATTATCTGAAGATCTTATAATACTTGTACTAAAAAGGCTTTGCATAGATTATCTCTAAATCTAAGGTGATACCACTCCATTTTATAAAGAATAAAATTGGGGTTCAAAGACATTAAGGCATTTATCTAAACTCACCCAGTAAGTAGGTTCAAATTTGGACCAATATGACCCCAAATCTACATTTCTTTCTTCTTTTTCTTTCTGTTTTTTTTTTTTTTGTGTGTGTGTGTGTGTGCTGGGGATGGAACCCAGAGGCATTGTACCTCTAAGCTATACCCCCAGCCCTATTTTATTGTATTTTTGGAAATAGGGTCTCACTAAGTTGTGGAGGTCCTCACTAAGTTGCTGAGGCTGCCCATGAACTTATGATTTTCGAATTACAAGCATGCACCACCACACCCAGCTTACATTTATTTCTTTAGAGAATGTTATTATTAGATATAGAATATCCTCTGAAGATCTCATGTATTAACATTCAGAGTTGATATAATTAAGTCTTGAGGGTTGTCATCTCATCAGTAGATAAATCCATTGTGATGGATTTACCGTGGCCTGAGTGGTAACCTAGGCCAGTGGGGTGTGGCTAGAAAAGGTGGTTCTCTGGGACTGTGGATTTAGGGACTGTGCATTTGTCTTTGAATCTCTTTGCTTCCTCTCTTGCTTCTGGCCTCCATGATGTGAGAGAAGAGCCTTGTTCTCTCCCTCTCTCTGTTTCCCACCTCCATGCCCTGAGCTCCGAAGACCCAGCCTGACATAGACTCAACTCCAAGATCTCCAAAAAACTGTGAACAAATAAATCTTCCTTCCTCTACATTGTGCGGTCAGTTGTCTTGGATTATAGCAATGAGAATGTTGACTGAGACAGAGAAGAAATGGAAATTCTAAGAGCGATGAAGGCCAAGTTGTATAAAGATACTTTGGTGCAGATGGAATTCCTCCAAATACACTGGGTAAAATTTTTACTGAAAAAGGTACATTGAGAAAGAAATAGGGATGACTTTCAAATGGTAAACTAAAAGCTGATGTTGGGTCACAGACAGATAATAGTATCATTGAATAATAGAATTCATTTCCTCAATGTAAAAACAAAGGTCCTTTTCAAGGTTGAGCTGCCCCGTTTGACAAGACTGACAATTTCCCTTTAATATCCATTTTCGTCTTGTTCCTTTTGGGAAAAGAGCCAAGCTAGTTTTAGCTGGGTGTGTGACACTCTCCCTCAGCCTTCCTTGTAGCATGTATTGCTCTGTGACTGATTTCTGGCCAATAGATGAGTGTAACTGATGTGTTACTCTTCTGAATTGTGTTCTTGAAGGAAAGATGCTCCTTATTCCATTACCTCCACTGGCATACTGGAATGCACCTAGTGGGAGTGATCGGGCTTTGACATCCTGACAGGACGGATGAGACACACTAGGAGATGGGTGAGCAACACATCAGAAGAAACCTGAAGCCCTGGGCAACCTGATAAAGCCTGCATGCCCTACCTCCTGGACCACTTGCCAACTGAGACTTCATGTGAGAGAGAAATAAATCTTCTATCTTGTTCAAACCATTTTCATTTAATTTTTCTGTTAAAACAGCCAAAACAATCTTGAAATTAATACTTTCTAACTCCCTGCTTAGTCTTGTCACCCTTGAATATTTCTTACACTAAAATATGTACACTAAACATTAGTTTATCAAATTATACTAATTCCTTTTTTATGTCGATGAATGGGATGGATGTTTTGGATCACTACAGATGCAGCTTATTTTTATTCCAAGACCACAGGTGTCAATTTATATATTACTATTCTCATAGTCTAATTGAATGTTGAACATTAATTAAAACTCAAGAGAGATTCAATATCAAATTCCACAACCAGCATTTGTACAGAAAATAACATGGCATTATCATTGTTGTTTACTATCAGATTGGTTAAGAATTAGTTGAAATTAGCTGGGTGCTATGGCACACACCAGAAATCCCAGTACTTGAGAGGCTGAGACAGAGGATCGCAGGTTCTAGACCAGTGTGCCGTAACTTAGAAGACCCTGATTCAAAATAAAAAAAAATAGAAAGGGCTGGGAGTGTAGCTCAGAGGTAGAACATACCTGGGTTCAATTCCCAGTATCACAAAGTATAATAATAATTAGTTTAATTATGTTTTGCCTCAGTCAAGATAATTTTTCTTACTCTTTGAAGCTACTAGAAACCATTCCAGCTCATAGCAACACTTTATTCAAACAAACCAGTTAAAAAGTGTTAAGTTCTGAAATATCTTGAAGAGAGACAGGGGGGTAAGAAAGAGGAAACCAGGGAATTCGAGATGTGTTTATTGGACCCAAACTCATGTAGAGGGAATATTAATCACAGCTGTAATTGTGAGATAATTGGCTTGACATAGCCTCAGAACCTGCTTATCAAAAGCTCTTTCTTTCTTCTGGGATCATGCCAAATCTGACCAGAGCATCTTATTTACCTCCAGGCTTCTTCTCCTTACTCCCAGCATTGAGGCTGAGGGTTTGCTTTTAATTCAACTACTCCCAAATGGTGCACTTGCTGGGGTTAAATAATGAATATGTCCTCATTGTCTTGCCTAGTGAACACTAACTAGGTAAACTTATGTAAAATTTTGATAAATACCTGCAATTCATTTGAAACATGCACCAAATAGGTCACCAACTACGAATTTAATTTTCCTCCTGTTAATTAATTAATGTGCCTTTGAATTATTTGGATTCATATGTGTTCAAATCAGTATTGGATGTTTCAATTAGCTAGGAGAGGTCTTCATGTCTTATTCATTTAACAATTAATTTTTTCCCAAGGTGAACAGAGGCAGAGGCTAATCAAAATGTTATTTGAAGATTCCTTGTTTTAGTTTCCTTCTGTTTCTAGTAGACATTTTAAATGTCTGAGAAGTCTGGGCTTCCAGGGCCAGTTAAAATATTTTGTCTCGTACATTTCCCTTCAGAGCTTTCCAATCCCCCAACAAAGTCTAATATTTTCTCCTTCTATAATTCCTATAGATGTGAATTCACTTTGGGGGATTTTTTTTGCGTGTGTGTGTGTGTGTGTGTGTGTGTGTGTGTTCACTCTAATTGCATTCTTTTGGCTCCATGTAAACATCTAGATTTCTTATCCTCAGCTTCCTAGACACTAGATGTGTGCAGTACCTAATTTCCACTAACCCCAAATAACTGTAGTGTTTAAATGTTGGAGCACAGTGCTAAAATAACATGTTTATAACACCTTCTCCTTCTTATACTGAAGTAATTAAAATGTCTTCTTTCTGACTTTAAGCATGAAAATTTTATTGAGTAATCAAGAAGTAGACATAGGAAAGAAAAATTTCTCACTACACTGAGAAGCAGAAATATATTTGGATCCTAAATTGATAGTAAAACTGGTATAGAGAGGCAGCATTGGCGGTGGGGTGGGGCATTGCAGCCAGTCCATCTAAGCCTTTATACTCTTTTTTATTATTTCAGTATAAACAAAATAATATTTATAAATAGTCAAAAAATGTGAGAGTAATACATCATTCATTCTTGCAAGTTCATTTGGCAGTTAAAAAATGATCAGTGAAGCTTCTCACGTGACCTCCCTAACCTTATCTCCTCCCTCTTTAAAGAAGTTGCTTTATCATGAATTTTGCAATCTCAGTGTTATAGCTTTTTTCTTTTTAACATGTAAAATTAATATAATGGCAGTGGTCACTTGAGAAGGTCATTGATAGTAATGAACTAGTAGTTTATGCAGCCATCAAGAAGAACAAAATTACGTCATTTGCAGGGAAATGGATGGAATTAGAACGTTATGCTTAGTGAGATTAGTCAGTCATAAAAACTGAAAAGTCGGATGCTCTCCCTAATATGCAGAAGCTAGGGAGAATCAGGCATAGGAGGAACTCCAGACAAAGATGGAGAAAACTTCAGATGAGTAAAGAAGGTGACCCAACTGAGGGAGATGGGAGGGGGGAAGAGGGAAACACCCTAATGCTCAGGATGTACATACACAAATATATCAATGTCAACTACCATGCTGAGCAGGAGAAGGAGGGAAGGGGAGGGAATAGGGGTGGGAATTGGGGGAGGGCTAATTGACCTATGTGTGCATGTATACTTCTATCACCCTGAAACCCATCAAGATGTATGATTACAATGCACCAATAAAAAAAAGTAATGAACTAGTAGTCACAGGTAAAACACCAAGAATCTGGCGTAGTAGAAAAATCAATGAACAAGGCCATTATGAACAAAAATGATAGTGGTGATGGGTAAGTCTGATATTTCATGCCCAGTGTTGATTGTATTTATCCTTACATTCAGTAAAGAATCAGACTTAGTTCCCTTTGAGGCAATCTGAAAACACAAGACTTAGTTGTTTTTAAGGTAAAGAATTTCTGCACACCAAATGAAAGATTCCTTTAAATCGGCACATATTTCAGGGGAGAAACTCTCAGGATCCATAGAATGTTGGTACTTACAAATTTCCTTTAAGTACCAGAATTTATGAAAAAGGAAAATTTGGTTCCTGCAGAAAGTTCTTATTCACTACAATCTTTTTCCCCCCCAAACATTTTAGAACTCATGAGCCAAGCATTCAACCTCAAGGTGGCTACACTTTAAATCTCTGGAAAATGTTAGAGTGCATGGGGTTGAGATTTCATTGCAATTATTTCCCTTTTGTGTTTACCCAGAAAACATTCACTTTCAAGAATGCGGCTAAGTCTCATGAATTGAAAAATAAGCAGTTACAATCCAAGTGATCAAAATGACCAGCTCATAGTATTAATCTGACAAAGCTAAAGAAAATCATTTCAAGAGGCTATGGGATGTGAAACTACACAGATAAGAGCACAGTTGTATGCAAACAAATCTTTTGGCTGCAAAAACTCTACGCTTTGGACATAAATTCAAAAATAACTATAGAAGAAGCACAAAAACATTATTTTGGGGCCAATTTTATCACCTCTGGATAAAAATTACATCAATACATTTTAATGGAGAGAAAATTTTTAAAATTTTTGTTTTTAATCTCAAAATAATATAATACACATTCAGAAAATGACACACATCCTAAATCTATCTTCAACATATTTTCAGAAGGTGAGTTTACTTGAGTCTCCGTATACATAGATTGGGAAACCAACATCCTTGGCATGGTTCTGGCTGCTGTTTGTTATGTATTTCTGGTGTTTCCCTTGCCAAGTAAGAAGGTGAAAATCAAAACATGTCTATAAAGCTTGGATAAAAATATACAAGATTTAGTCAAGTAATCTCTTTGCCAGCCAGTTGATAAATCTGATCGATCGCAGCTGATTTACTGCTGAAAGCAATGGTCTCTGGCCAGGTCAACTACGCTGACAGAGCACGCTAGATCAAGAGCACAGTTGTGATCAATCTTTGATTGATTTATGTGCACACGGGGCCAACTAATAAGTAGTATAGCATATCATCCTCACCAATGACTCGATGGCTTGGTTTTGTGTCTAGAATGAGGCCAAAATATGATTTGATGCTTGGCCTAAGTACAAATCAATCTCTTCTTCCCTTTTCTTCTCTTCCCCCCCATCCACCCTTCGTGTGTGTGTGTGTGTGTGTGTGTGTGTGTGTGTGTGTGTGTGTATGAGATTTCTTTTAGTGAGCTATCTTTGATTAGTAACATCTTTTCCATTTTTATCAAATTTTGGGAGTAAAAATGATGTTTAGCAAACGGTAATATCAACCCATATAAAAATCTGATTATTGTGAATGTGTTTCATCTAAAAGAAAACTTTTTAACATTTATTTAAAGTATTGACATCTGAATACAAATTAAAAGTGATAGGTTAACAAATCCAAATTGGATAATATATAAGAAATGAGTGATAAAAAATATAAAAGTATTCATCAACTTGGTGTAGTGGCACATGCCTGTAATCCCAGTACTTGGGAGGCCAAGACAGGAGGATCGCAGGTCCAAACATAGCCTCAGCAATGTAGTAGTGAGATTCTCAGCAACCTAGGGAGACCCTGTGTCAAAAACAAAAACTAAAATAGGGCTGGGCTGTAGCTCGGTGGTAAGGATGACCCTGGGTTCAATCTCCAGTACCATAAAAATAATAAAAAAATATAAAGTATTCATTTTTCTCTTTAAATATGGCCTGTTGTTTTGTTGCAGCATTTGAAAATCAATTTTGAGAAATCCTTTCATTCAGCCATCTTCAGTAAAATTTTTGGATCTTGTTTCCTGATAGTCTTTCCCAGGCACAAAGGAAACTAGCTGAGAAGTGGCTCGAGTGTAGATGAAAATTGCATTGAAATTTCTGTATATTGCAACTCCAGTTTCAGAAAGCAAGGGCGGTCATTTGCCTTGCTTCAAGAGAAGAATAATGATTAGCCCATTTTGACTAAAAAGAGGATTCGCATTCACTAGTGTCCATGGAAATAGAACTTTTTTTTTCTGTGCTCATTGAATTCTAAAGAGAGAGTAAAGGTAGGACCAGGAAACCCAAAGGGAGACATTTTCTCCTGCCTCTCAGCAAGAGTATTATACTGAATAGGTAGAGATAGAGAGAGAGAAAGAGACATAACATCAGTTAAAAATCAATGCATCTCTTTGTAAGCTCACTCCAGGAATGTTAAATACAAGACCATTTGTCTACTATTGGCACATCACATGCCCTTCCTAAAATAATCTCTTTCCTATAACAGACATTTTTTTAAAAAAATCAGCAATTAATATAGAATTCATATTTGTAATTTGGTAATTTAATGCAGGCAGTGTAGGTCTCAGTCCACAAATTGACTTAAGCAAGAAATATTGCATTTCTTTATTTCTCTGGAACCAACTAAATTTCAACCTCTCGCTTCCAGCCTACTATGAAATTCAAATTGTTGTGTTTAACTGCTAAGACTCTAGCCCCATCTTCATCTTGCCTCCCAGTGTCACATGACCTTCCATAGAAACCCAGACACCATCAGTAACTCATCAGTCTCTCTGGTAACCACCAGACAGCCACTGATCAGTTGATACTGTGTCTCAGGTCTGCTGGCTCTCCATCCGTCCCATGCTTTGGGGAATGGGGGATGGGTGATAAGACAAAAAAAAAAAACTTTTTCTGATGATGGTTGAACTTCCCAATCCACTATCCAAGATCAGGGTACAAGATTCCCAATGCTCACAACAGCTATAAAACTCTCCTATTTTCTAGCAGTCGCTTTTTGAAACATATACATATTTTATTGCTGCGATTATATTTTATTAACCATTTTCAAGATTTTTCTATAGTGTCAGGAAATAGTTACAATATATGAGAGAGTCAAGATTCTTAATATATAAGGAAGTCTTAAAACTGGTAAGAAAATAATTCTTATAAATCAGTATAAAACATTACAGAGAAATATGAAAAAGACTTCCAAAAGAATTTTAAAAATGGCCCAAACACACAAAAAAAATCAATTTTACTTGTTATGAAGAAAATGTTAAAAGATATTTTTCCTCTCACTAAATTTTGCAAAGATTAAAACTCATCTTATTAACTGGTGTGGATCAGATTATGGAGATAGAGGATGCACTATGGTGGGAATATTAATGCGTACAATCTTCATGAAGAATTACTGGCTAAATTAAATACACATGTGGAAGTTTGTCCTAAGGAGTAATCATGGTTAACTATAAAGATTTGTTGAGCAAAACAACATTTTTAGAAGAAAAAATGTTGAACAATAAATGATTTGTTAAATTTTACTAGCTTTCTAATCAACTCATACAAAAAATTATTAAAAACTGTATTTATACAGATTAATATAAAATATTCAAGACATGATTAAAAAGATAAAAGAACTTCTCATACTAGTTTTGTAAACTATATATTTATGCTGAAAGTGTAGAGAAATTAACAACCAAATGTTAATAATATTCCAAGTATCTATATATTTTGGAATTTTTTTTATGTTCATTTATTGGTGCATTGTAATTATACATTTTGATATATCTCAGGGAATTTTTCCTTATTTCCCAGATTCTCTCAAAAGATTATATATTGCTCTGTCATAGGGAAGGACAACACACACACACACACACACACACACACACACACACACACACACACACACACACACACACACACACACACAAACTTAAAAACAGAATGATCCCAAATTAGTACATAAATAAAGGCGAGTTTCAGGTGACTTTTATGTTTGTTTAAACCAAGAAAATCCACAGGTTTAAAAATATGATTATCTGCCCTTTTTCTTTTTTGCCATTTAAGTCCCATTCTCAAGAGCAAATGTGTAACTTGGTTAACTTATTTACTTGATAGTTACTTCTACTTGTCTAGATAATATGCTTCTGCCAGTCTGCCATGATTATTTTAGAACTTTTAAATTGCTAAGTGTCAGCTGGGCATAGTAGTCTCAGTACTTGGGAGGCTGAGACAAGAGGATTGCAGGTTCGCAGCCAGCCTCAGCAACTTAGGAGAGACCCTCTGCAACTTAATGAGATCCTGTTTCAAAATTAAAAATAAATAAATAGGGCTGATGGCATAGCTTGGAGGTACCATGCTTGGAGGTAGAATGGGTTCAATCCCCAGTACCATCAAAAAAAAAAAAAAAAAAAAAAAGGAAGGAAAGAAGGGAGGGAGGGAGAGAGAGAGAAAAAAAGAGGAAATTGCTAGGTGTCAGGATCACAGTACAGTTGTATGAGGGCTGTGTGATAGGTTGCTGAGAGACCAAAGAAAATACCAGAACAGTAAAAAAAAAAGCTATACGACTTTATTGAGAAATGCTTTTGGGGAAGGTCCAGTGATGATAGGCTGAACAGTTAGCATATCCATCCTCACTATGCTGTGCTAAGTAGTGCCTCCTCCCCCTTATATTTTATCCAGTGGTACCTGCTGGACAAGTGACACATACGCTTTCCCCAGGACCCTCAGTTCTGTCCCAGTCCCCACTGAGAGGTGGATTTTATATGTGAGACTGTAGAAGCAGTAGCATCATCATCAGTAGCTTGCTTAGTTTGCTTGTCTGACTAGCAATGCAAGTAGCAACCGTCCTGGCGTACCTGCAAAAAGAAACTTTCTACAGATGACATTGGCTTGCCCTCATTCCCAGCGTGCATGAGAGAAGGTATCCTTCAAGATCGTGTCCACATGGATGTTCTTGCCCAGGCCAGGTTTAGGGGAACAGAAATTGGGCATTAAATGATCTGCTGTCTTACCGTTCCCCTTTCCTTTTAGGATGAAACACTAAGTTTTATAAATTTCCTTCAAAGTTTCCAATATTGATATAGCTATGCATTAAGTCACTCTATTGATAACACATGAAATAGTAGATATTTTTGTTGTTATAGTTAATATCTCTATTTACATTCCTTCTGACTATGCCCCATTTTGTAAAATGAGGACTTTAATACAACTGAAAACTGAATTATCTTTCAGCTCACTAACTACATCTCTCCAATATCTTTCATGTTCTTTGCCTAACTTACCTTTTTATTATACCCTCATTTTCTTCATTTATTAATGATAAAATAATTAAAAAAATAAAACTAAATAAAAGGGTATATATAGAATAAGAATTTTTATAATTAATATGGTTCTTTCTTTTAATATTATGTTTTCTTTCCTTCTAGCCACTAGAAGGTTCTTTCCATTATCTTTTAAAATTTATTAATTTTTCACCAAGTGTGGTGGTGCACGCCTTTAGTCCCAGTACTTGGGAGGCTGAGACAGGAGGATTGCAGGTTCAAGGACAGCCTCAGCAAGTAGTTATACTCTCATCAACCTAGTGAGACCCTGTTTCAAAATAAAAATAAAATAGGGCTGAGGGTGTAGCTCGAAGGTAGAATGCCCCTGGATTCAATTCCCAGTACCACAAAAAAAGAAAAATTATTAATTTTTAAATGTTGTCACATTATAGTAGAAACCAAAAATATTTCCTTTTTTATTTTTAAATGTTTTTTTGTGGTACTGACAATTAAATCCAGGCATATTCTACCTCTGAGCTTCACCCCCAACCATATTTTATTTTTTTATTTTAAAACAGGGTCTCACTAAATGGCAGAAGGCCTTGCTAAATTGCTGGGGCTGGCCTTGAAACTGCAATCCTCCTATCTCTGTCTCCCAAGTACTGAGATTATAGGCATGTGCCACCATGCCTGGCTTTTTAATATACCTTTATTGGTCCATTGCAATTATACATTGTAGAAAGGTTCAGAGTGAGAGAGAGGCATTGGTCTGGTACCAGGCATACCAATTATCAGTGAATGGCTGTGCCTCCACCTGCACCTCTGCTTTTTCTCATAGAATGTCTTCACTCATGGCAAAAATTTTAAAAATTCCCTTCTCTAATAAATGCAAAGATTCTGGATAAAAGATTCCACAATTTTACAAGGGTATCACTCTAAAGCAACAGCAATCCTTCCATACAAGGAAAACAAACATATTATTATATCACTCTAAAATATTTGAGAAAGTGCTCCTGCAAAAAACAATCATAATAAATAAACAGCAAGAATAGCAATTACCAGCCCTATAGGAGGAAAAGATAACAGAAGGATGAGAAGCAAACACAATCTCGCAAAATGACACACATATTTTAAAGTTTGACAGATATTCATAAACTGCTCTTCAAAGAAATAATAGCAAATTAAGGTTGTGCAGAAAGTGTATAAGAATCTGTATTTTCACATGCACTTATTGACAAACTTTTGAATGTTAACAATTTTAGTAAAATACAGCATCTTGTTTGACATTATATATGTTAAATTATGAGTGACATTATTAGCCTCTCGCCTTTTTAAGAAATGCCTTTTCATATTCTTTTAATTTTCCATTAATTTATTACTATAACCATATAGTGATCCTTAATATTGATAGAATGACTCCTCATATTTTGGGGGGGTACTGGGGATTGAACTCAAGGGTGTTCTACCTCCAAGTTATATCCCCAGCCCTTTTTATTCTTTACTTTGAAACAGAGTCTTGCTGAGTTGCTGGGAGTCTCACTAACTTGCTGAGACTGGCCTCAAACCTGCAATCCTCCTGTCTCCCTCCCAAGCATGGGGAATTACAGGTGTGTACCACCATGCTTGGTGACTGCTCATACTTTATTATTGTTTATCAATATTGTTCTAGCTACTTTAGGGTATCACATTCATATAAATTTTATAATAAACTTACCTATGTCTAAGAAACTCTTGCAGAATTTTAACAGGAATTATATTAAGTCTATAGATCAATTTGGAGACAATTGACATCTCTGCTATGTTGAACCCTTCTAATCCATGAACATCTTATGTTTCTCCATTTATTTAGGTCTCCATTGATTTTTCTATCAGCATTTTAAATGTTTCAGCCTGAAAAACCCATACATGTTTTGTTAAGTGTATAATTAAAGCATTTCATTATCTTTGGAGTTATTGTGTTATTGTGCTTATTCCAACTTCCTCATGTTTATTATTAGCATTTAGAACTGATTGATTTTTGTATGTTGATCTTGTATCCTATAACTTTCTTAAACTCACTTATTAGTTCCTTATTGAATTGAAATAATTCCTCTGCACTCCTAATTATCTCTCCTCCTCCTCTTTTTCCTCCTCCTCCTCCTCCTCTTCCTCCTCCTCCTCCTCCTTGTGGTACTGGGTATTTGAACCCAAGGGCATTCTACATCTAAGCCACACCCTCAACACAATTTTATTTATATTTATTTTGAAACAAGTGTCCTCATAAGTTGATGAGCATCTTGCTAAATTTCTGAGGCTGTCCTCAAACCTGTGATCTTCCCGTCTCAGCCTCCCAAGTACTGGGATTACAAGCATGCACCACCACGCCATCATGAATTGATGTTGGATTTTGTCAAATGGGTTTTTTTTTCGCATCAGTTGATATAATTATGTGTTTTTTAATCTGTTGATAGATCACATTGATTGATTTTCAAATGTTCAAAATATTTTTTTTCAAATCATACAGCCTTGCATACTGGAGGAAATTTCACTTGGTCATGAGATATACTTTTTATGTACATTATTGGACTTGGCTAATATTTTCTTGAGGATTGAAGATCATGTATTTTTCTTTTCTTCATACTCTCCTCATCTGTTCTGGGTATGGGTATCAGCCTAAAAATGTCCTTATAAAATGAGTTGGAATGTCTTCTTTTTTATTTTCTAGAAGAGATTGTGTAAAATTTGTTTTAATTAACTAGTGCAACAATCTGGGTCTGGAGATTTCTTTTTACAGAGCCTTTTTACCTATGAATTAACTCATGGCATATAATTATTCAGATCATTTATTTCATTTAGATTGAATTTTGCTTGCTTGAAGTGTTCAAGAAATTTGTCCATTACTATTATCAAATTTAAGAATGTGAAGTTGTTCATACTATGCCTTTATGGTTCTTTTAATAGCTGCATGATCTGTAATGATGGATCATATCTTATTACTGATATTGGTGATTTCTGCTTTCCTTATTGTTTTCTTCAGCCTTGCTAGAAGTTGATCTATGTTATCAATTTTTAAAGCAATCAGCTTTTGTTTCATTGATGTTCTCTATTGTTTCCATATTTTCAACTTCATTGAGTTTTTCTTTCTTTCCCCTGCTTGCTTTCAGTTTAATTTATTGCTTTTCTGGTTTTTGATGTAGGAACTTATTGATTTGAGATTTTTCCTCACTTTTAATGTAAGCATTTAATATGATTAATTTCCCAAAGTATTGCTATACACATTTTAATTCCTATATTTTTCTTTTCTTTTTTTAAATTAATTTTATTTTATTAGTGCATTGCAATCATACATCTTGAAGGATTTCAGGGTGGTTGACGTATACATGCATTCATCAGTCAATTAGCCCTTCCCAATTCCCACCCCCTTGCCTCCTCCCTCCCTCCTTCCTGTTTTCAGCATAGTAGTTGACTTTCATATCTTTGTGTAAGTCCATCCTGTGCTCCAGTTTGTTTCCCTCTCATTCCCTCCCGTCTCCCCCAGTTAGTTCACCTTCTTCACTCATCTGAGGTTTTCTCTCTTTGTGGTCCCTCCTGTGCAGGGTCATGGCTCATCCTCTTGTGACCTCAGCAATGGGGTACTACAGGGCTGTAGTGCCGGGGTGAGGGTTTCTTCAGAGGTGGGGCTGAGGGCTCACTTGTCCCGCATCTCCAGTGCCAGGGAAGCGGTTCTCCGGGGGCAGGGCCAAGGGCTCACTCACCTTGCGTCCCCAGCGCTGGGGGTCTCTGGGGGCGGGGCCAAGGGCTTACCCACCCTGTGTTCCCAGCGCCAGGGATCTTCGAAGGTGGAGCCCAGGGCTCTCCTGCCCATGTCCCCAGTGCCAGAGGGGGTCTCCCGGAGGGGCCAAGGGCTCACCTGCCCTGTGTCCCCAGTGCCAGGGGAGGGGTTCTCCAAGGGCGGGGCTGAGGGCTCACCCGCCCCGTGTCCCTAGCGCTGGGGTGAGGGGTTCCTTGGGGGTGGGGGCTGAGGGCTTACCCGCCCTGCATCCTCAGTGCCAGGGGAGCGGCTCTCCGGGGGCGGGGCCAAGGACTCACCCACCCCGCGTTCACAGGACCGGGGGGGGGGGAGGGATTCTCTGGGGACGGGGTGAGGGCTCGCCTGTCCCATGTCTCCAGTGATGGGGTTCTCTGGGGGCTTACCTGCCCTGAATCCCCAGTGCTGGGGTGAGGGTTCTCTGGGGGGCAGGGCCAAGGGCTCACCCACCCCACATTCCCAGCACTGGGGGGGAGGGGTTCTCTGGGGGCGGGGCCTAGGGCTCACCCACCCAGTGTCCCCAGTGTTGGGGTTCTCTGGGGGTGGGGCCGAGGGCTCACCCGCCCCTTGTCCCATAGCTGGGGGGTCTCTGGGGGTGGGGCCGAGGGCTCGCCCACCCCAAGTCCCCAGCGCTGGGGGTATCCGGAGGCGGGTCCAAAGGTTTTCCCTCCCCAAGTACCCAGTGCAGGAGGGGGGTCTCTGGGAGCAGGGCTGGGGGCTGACCTGCCCGTGTTCTCTGTGCTGGGCAGCTGGGGAGGGGGCCATGTTTCATCTACATATGTCCTCAGTTCTGGGATGTTCCAGGACAGTGTTGGGCTGCTCATGGGGGGCCATAGCTTACTGGGTCCTGTTGTCAGAGTTGGGCTGGCTGCTCCTGTGTATAGCCACCTCTTCTTTGTCTCTCCTCATCGCACTCATTGCAGGGGCAGAGGTTCACGGCATACCCCTTGAAACCATCGTCATTGTAGGTGTGGGTCTGTATTGATTTGGGGTTCATCATGTTCCGGAGTTGATCGGTTTCAATGGTGGTCTATAGTCGCTGGTTTCACAAGGATCTGCTGTCTCTTTGCTGTTGGTCTCTGGGAGTTGTGGTGTAGGTGTGGCCCCGCATTCTCATTGCTGAGCTGTTCCAGGCGGCCATGCTATGTTCATCCAGGTATTCAGTGCTGTGGTGTTCTGTGCCAGTGCTAGGCTACTCCAGGGGGGCCATGTTTCACCCGCTCTTTTTCTCAGGGTTGGGGTGCTCCTATACCTGGCTGCCTCTTCCATGTCTGTCCGCGTCACTTTCTTTGCTGAGGTTCATGTCCCACCCTTTGCAGTCGCCGCCGTTGTAAGTGTGGATTTTGTTCATCATGATCCGATGTCAACTGCTTTCGATGGTGGGCTACAATCGCTGGTTTCACAAGAATCAGCTGTTTCTTTGCTGGAGGATTCCAGGGCCCATGGTGCTGGGGTGGCTCAGCCAAGATGGCGCCTTTGTCTTGGCTCTCCACTTACCAGGTGAAATGCTCTGATCTCCCTCCCTCCCTCCACTCCTTCCACTGACTCACACTTTGCTCTCATTATTTTGTTGAGTTTTCGCTGTCCTGTTTTTCTTGTCAAGAAAAACAGTCAACCCTGCCCCCCTCTTTCTTTCTTTCTTTCTTTCTTTTTATCTAAGGTTTAAATAGTATATTACCATCATTCTTCAGCTTTCCACCTTCCTATGCCATTGGATTTTAAGTGAGTTTTTTTTGTTTCTATTTTCATAAATAGTGTAGAGTTGGTCTTGCTTTCTATCCATTCTGCCAATTTTTTTTATTTAGATCATTTACTTTTTTTTTGCGGTACCGGGGATTGAACCCAGAGGCGTTCTACCTCCGAGCTATACCCCCAGCCCTATTTTTTTATACTTTATTTTGAAACTGGGTCTCACGAAGTTGCAGAGGGCCTCACTAAGTAGAGAGAGAGATAGAGAGAGAGAGAGAGAGAGAGAGAGAGAGAGCTGAGGCTGGCCGCGAACCCGGATCCTCCAATCTCCGCCTCCCAAAGTACTGGGATTACAAGCGTGCGCCACCACGCCCAGCCTTAGATCATTTACTTTTAAGGTACTTATTGATATGGTTGAGTTTTAAGTTTGCTACTTTATTCTCATTCCTTTGTTTCTCTTTTCTTTCCTTTTTGTGGTTTCCCTGAATATTTGGGGGGATTCCATCTCGATTTATTTCTCATGTTCTCTAGTGTAGCTCTTTGTCTTATAAGGAGTACATCTTTCATATAATCTTCCTAGTTGTTGCTCTGGGTCTGTATTGACATACATATAGATAACGCAGCATCTTACCACTCAAAAACAGTGTAGAATGCTCAGTTCCTTTTATATCTCTTTACCTCTCCCAGTTTTAAATATGTGAGTTTTGCTCAGTTTCTGGAATGTATAGGTTTGTAGCTTTCACCAAATTTGAAATGTTCTCAGTGGTTATTTCTTGAATACTGTTTTTACCCTGCTCTTTTCCCCTGCCCTTCTTGGACTGCTCAATATGAATGTCGTATTGTTTGTTATTGTTTCACAGGTCCTTGAGACACTGTACATTTTTGTTCTATTTTTTCCCTGTTGTTCAGACTTTATAAGTTCATTGAATCTACCCTCAGGTTTACTGATATCAAATGCCTGCAGTACTACCACACAGGTAAATAAGCAAAGCCAGCAAAGATTTGGATACAATTGACTAACTAGTGGTATTACATTGCTTTTATTTCTAACTTGTAAGAGTCTGAGTTACAGAAATGTACCCATACTTTACTATCTTAGAGCAAAATAAAATTAGAATTTGTGATTTCAGCTGCTGATTTTTACCATCTACTTCCTAGACACAGAATATGATTTCTGCTGTTTTTCGCTTTTTTCCTCTTTTTTTTGGAAAAAAAATACAACACACAAACTCAAATTGAGTGTAAATGGAGCCATTAACAGAAAACTTATATTCTCCTTTTTTAAGGCACTCATACACAACCCAAATGATTCGTGTTCTTTTGTTTTCTGGCTCTTGGAAACACAAGTGGTCTTATCGACCCATCCTATTTGTGCTGGTGCTGTGGCTGTGTGCTCCCATCCAGACACAGTGGATCCCAGTGTCCTGAGCTTCTGTGGAGATGGCTAATGAACACTTTTTTGGCACATGGTAGGAAGCCTGAAAAAAAGCACCATTATAATTTATTTCTATCTAAATTACTCCAATTTGGGGAAGAATGCTGAATTGCACTGATTTCCCATAAAACTAGCTCATTTTGATGAATACCAGTTTGTCTCCTGCGGCAGGATATTAGAGTAACAGAAAATAAACACGTATACACACATATGAATGTCTCCAACCTTTTATTTTGAATCAAACAATTGCTTTTTGTTCTTCTCATTGATTCGGTTGGTAATTAATACTATGCTCTACAATGAATGTCACTTGCATAATTCGAACATTCAACAATATTAATATTCCCTTTCTTGCAAACAAAAATGAACCAAAGAACCTTTTAACAGCTGTTTGAAGCATAGTTTGTAATCAGATTGGGCATTTGTTCCTGTAAACAATGAAATGGTGAATTATTCTTTAGGCTGTAGCTCTGTCAGTATTTTACAATCTGATCATTTATACTAGAAGAAAGTAAGCTATATTATGAACTAATTTTCTGATGTATTTATCTTACTATAAAGCTCTATCAAATATCCATTTTTTCAACCTCTTTCCCTCTAATTACTATTATGCATGAAATCTAAAATTTAAAATAATTCTTAATAAAACTGACAGATGTCATTTGGCATAGGGCCTCACAAGGGAAATAGCCACTTAGGTTTATCGTTTGCCAACCATGGATGTAAATGAAATGAATTTATTCATCACAGACATAAGTCGGAAGAACATTTTAATATTACTCAGACATTGAAAACTATGTAATGGGCATCTTTGGAGGAAGGGCAAGATATGGATGGACACTGAGAGCCACAATATGGAAATTTTTCCACCTGTAACATACATAACACACGTTCTATTTTGAAAAATAAGACATATAACTATGAGAGGTACAAAATATCTTTACATTAAAAAGAACAAGATATAAATGAGACTTTTCTAAGATAGAATACTGTTATATGGCAAATGAATGGCAAACAATAACTCATAAAAATTTAGAGTAGAGTCAAGATGCTAGGAATTCAAACAATTCATGAAGTTCTCACTGATGATTTGCAAGGATGTGGCAGTAGAGATGTAACTGTGGTGTGTTGAGGTAAGCCTGTACTGGCTCATGAAAGCTGGTCCTCAGCAACTCTTCCCAACTCTGCCTTCACTCGTGTCATGTTGGCAGCCTGAGACTGCCTGTGATAGTTAATCTAAGTTGTCAACTTGACCTGATCATGACACACCCAAGATTATGTGATTTTGGGTGTGTAACAGCAGATTAAAGAGAAAGCCCTGCCCTGAATGTAGGCAGCAGAATTCTGATAGGTGCGGTCTTAGATAAAAAGGGAGAAGCCGCGTAGAGTGTGTGCGACTCGATCCGAGGAAAGCGCATCTGCTCTCGCCTGAGATCGTCAGCCGCTGGCTCCGCCTTTCTCCGAAGAGCTTGATCTTCTCAGCCTCCTGCTCTTGGAACTGAAACTCCACCATCGTTTCTCCGAAGAAGCTTTCTGATCTTCACGTCTTGGACTGGGACTAAATTAGTGGTTGCTCCAATCCTAAGACTCCAGCTCTTAGACCGTTCGACCAGCTACTGGTTCCTCTGACCCTCCACGTGCAGTCAGAACCTGGGACTACATTGCTGCAAACTGTAAGCCATCTGATAAATCCCTTTTTTTAAAATATACTCATTCTGTGTATTCTGTTAATCTAGAGAACCCTGTCCAATACACTGCCCTTGTCGGGAGTATTTACACTGCAGGAAATGGCACACTCTATAAAGAGATTGATTTATTTTTCTCAGAAATACAGTTGGTAAACATTTACCCGCATAGAAGGGTATGTAAGGGAACTTATCGAAACCTAGCTCAATTCTTTATTTAATTCCTATTTCAAAACTTTCTCTTTTTTTAAGATGAAAGGCAGAGGCCAATGGGTTGATATGACTTGATTAAGTCACACTGTAAATAAATAACAGAATCTGATTTTCAGATTTTTGCCTAAATATTCTTTCCATTTTGGAGCACTGTTCCCACTTAATGAATTTCATTTTTGTTGGTCATTTTCTCCCTGAACTAGCAGGAGCTGTTTGAATCTAAGTCCACTGTCCAATAAAATTCATCGACAATAGAAAAGACCAGTAAAATCTGTTTTAGTTATCTACTTCTACATAGTGAATAGTACATATATTTATATACATATAGAAGAAAGCCATGAATTATTCATGGTGAGGAGAGGGTAGAAGCTAAGCTGATGTTGGAAATTGAATGTAGACATAATTAAAAACTATATCCCAAGATAAAAGTATGTCCCAAGTATTTTCAATTTTATATTTAAATGCAGATGCACCTCTAATAAAGACAGCAACATTATATAAATAATGAAGTCTTATTTGGAAGACCTGGTAGCTCTACAGAAACACTGTCTTGTCCACTTCATCAACATTTCCATGATTTTGTGACTGTCTTCTAAACTTAGGAAGGGCAAAAAGACCTCCACAAACACTTTTAGAGTAAAGAAGGTGCGTAAATATATAGATTTAAAGTTGTTTCTCCAAAAGAAAAGGGCAAATTTATAAACCAAAAAATTTTTAAAAATGAATATTAAAAATGGAAAGGACGACTATTTAAGAATGAAGCACAGAATGAACAACACCCAGAGGTAAGGAGACACTGACTGATACTTCTACTGTCATTACTAGGATCTGAATAAAATGGACTCAGTGTTTCCTGGAGACTTGCCAGATAATATTAATTACTGTTAAGGCATAACCCCAAATAAATAGGACACTTAATAAATATAACAACTATAATAAGAGTATAAGTAACTAATGCAGAACTCAAATACAAAGGTGTCATTTTAATGGGGTCCATCCATTTTTGAGGCAAAGTTTAGGTTGACATATGAGAAATTCCACACAAGTGACTTTGTAAAGAATCTATATAATGTGCCCTTATAATTTGTATGGTGTGGCTATGGGTAACCCCTTTGTTCATGCAATTTAATTCTTTGTTAACCTTATAGTTCTATCTTATAGATCCCTGATATACAGAAATACAAGTTTATTGAATTGTTAAGCCTTAGAACTAAGATGTCCTTACAACTCATTTTATAGAACTGTTAGGTTCTTTCCGACATGTGTTCCAGTAAACCTGACCCCTCCTTCCAGTTAGTCTTCCACATTGAATCACTGACACTAATTTTCTTCCCCCATTGGACTCTAGATCAATTTATCCATTTCTAAGACCTGGGAGTATCCATAAAGTTTTAGGAAAGAGAGTTTAACACAAGAGGAACTTTCCCTGACCTGACTAATAGATTGAGAAGAGGTTATATAAGTTAAGTGATTTTCTATCCAATATTATCTCCATCTGAGTTGACATTATTGGTTTTTCATCATACAATTGTGCAATAACACTAAGTGCTGGAGAAAGCCTACATATCAGTCAGAATCAGCCAGTCGATGGTGCAGTAACAAATAATCCCCAATCTGAGTGACATAAAATCAAAAAATGTTCTTCCCATTCATGCTACATTGGTCTCTTTGGTTGACAATGTGTCTGTTCCACATCATTCTCACTTAAGGACTCAGGGTGAAAGAACCTCCACGTCTGTAACATTGAGTGGCATGGAAAAAGGAGCTTGGTTAACATGCACTGGCTCACCATCGCTTCTGCCTGGAATAACCACCCTGTGCTGCTCACTTTCCTCATTATGTTTCATCAGCCAGTGCAAATCATGTGGCATGTGGCATAAGGGATGTATGTTCCCACCAGGAGAACTGGAACACTGATAACTTCTCAAAAGATTGTCACATTGTAGGTGTCTACCATGAATAATTAAAGAACCACTTAACCCTAAGATTAAAAATTTTGCTAAATTTGCATCATAAAAACTACAGAACCAAATGCACTTGCCTTTGTCATATGGATATGTTTCTTTTTGAATGAGATACCTTGAGTATTTACTATTAAATCAGTACATAATATATACTTAAAAATGAGACCTGGGCATAATGGTGCACACCTGTAATCCCAGTAGTTGGGAGGCTGAGGCAGGAGGATTGCAGGCTTGAAGCCAGCCTCAGCAACTTAGCAAGACCCTGTTTCAAAATAAAAAATGAAATAGGGCTGGCGGTATTGCTCAGTACTAACCCTGAGCTGATACCCAGCCCGTCACAAACAGCTGGCTAGAATCATTCTAAAAGCTAATTTATGCCTGGGGGTTTAATGGTTTCATCATCTCACTTTCTCTCCTTTTGAGTTCCTGTTGGTGTTGGACTTCCTGAGGTATTGTCCAGTAGTTGCTTTGCATTTGTTCATACTATGTTGCTTTGAAAGTTATTTTTCCCTGTATAAGAAACTACTGGGGAAGCTCAGCCTAATATAAAATAGATTCTCTATGTTATGGTTTGAATCTAGACTGTCCCCCTATAACTAATGGAGACAAGGTAAACATGTTGGAGGCGGGGCTTGGTTGCTGAGGAGGAAAGGAGGGGTCCCTTGGCTGTGGCCTTGGGGATTATATATGGTCACTACTCCCTTTGTACTCTCTCTTGCTCTGGCCTTCTTGATGTGAGAGCAGATCACACACACATTCATATTTTCTGTCTCTCTGTCTCTCTGTCTCTCTGTCTGTCTGTCTGTCTCTCCCTCTCTCTACTCCCATACTATACCCTGAGCTCCGAAGATGTTACTGGGCCTAACATGGACTGAACCCCTGAAATCTCCAGAATTGTGAGCAAATCTTCTTTCCTGTAATTTGTGGTGGTCCAGAGTTTTGTATTATAACAGGGAAAATGCTGACTGAAATACTCTACAAATTGAGATTTGTAAATTCCAGTGACTCATGTTCTCTATTCTACCCAATTGAAAGGTACTTACTTATTCCCTTCACTGCTGATCAAGCAGAAAGACTTATCTAGGGTGGGGGAAAATTTGAAGTATAATTCTAAGAAAATGTCCATGTGTTCTGACTCTAGTACTCTAAGGTTTTTCTTTCCCCAACCCTAATAAGCCACGTGTTTTGTTTGGTTTGTTTTTTTGTTGTTGTTGGATTTTCATTTGTGTTTGTTTGCCTGATTTTTATTAAGCTAGATGCTGGGTGAGTGACTAAGTCACATTTGAAAACATGTTACATATTATCATTGATTCCATCAAAAACTGTCATATTTATAGTAGAAAGATGCATTACACACTATTTCTACTTACCTGTTACTGGTATATATAATTATGTAACCTGATAATAAATTTACTCTTACTTCATATACACACTATAATTTCAGAGACATTACTTTTTGAGAAAATTTTAAATCGGCAGAGTCTCTTTCTACTTAAATATCAATTTTCTTTGGCTAGTTAAATGTGCTTTGGTAGCTAATTCTCTTTGATACAAAGAATAGACTCATGCATTTTTAAAACTGAGAAACTGAAACTAGTTCATCCCTTTATTTTACCAGGAGAACATTAAGATTCTTAAAGGTTTTTTGCACTAAGAGAAGAGGAATTTCTGGGAAGATATTGTGAACTGACAAAAAAAAAAAGGAAAAAATAGTTTTTAGTGGGCAAAGAAAGGAAAAAATATAACAATTAATATTATTAATCACTTCCTAGCTTATATTTGAAATGTCATAGCTTTGCTTTTTTTAAAGACAGATAAATGGGTAATACTAATTAGAGTACAGATTTGTTGAGAAGTTTGAAATTCATGTATATAATGTGATTGTTGGGTTTTGGCTGCCAAAGGCTATGTTAAGAAAGATTCTGAGTATACATAAAGCCTTGGCAATGGGATTTTGTGAGTGGTTGGTAATGTTTTCTCTGGTACAGAGAATGAGAGAAACAGTATATATGCTGCACTCTGTCATGCCTGTTATAACTCAAAGTACAAGCTAACAGAGATTGGCTATGAATGCTCTAATTAATTTTGATCATGATACTATAAAAGTATGAGAGATGTTGATTAGATTTGTGCATTCCATTTTCATGTCAATAGAGTGAATGGCTTGTTTTAGAAAATTGTAAAGTTTTTTTTTTTTGAAATTCAGAATAAGAGAAATAAAATGTACTGGTGGTCACCTTGCACCAACTGGATGCGAAATGAGAAATGGAAGTAGATGTTACCTCATACTTTCCTGCAATCTTTGGGGACTGCAAAATAAAGATATTGTGCAAGAACAATTCTAAGAGTAGCTAACCAGAGAAGACCCCCTTAAAATTTGTTCTTGGAAGCTCTACATTTAAAGCTGTATTTCAAATAAAAAGAACATTGTGCTTTGCAGCAGGGAAGCCCTAAGGAGTACCTTTGAGGATAGCTCTGAAGCATGGCTATTTTTTCTTCTAGTTTACAAGTAATAAGGACACTGAAAATTGTTGCAGGGGAAAAAAAGAATTTACAAAGCATTTGTCATAAAGTCGCCCCATAGAGGCAGTGAGAAGATAATGAATTCTTGACAATCAAGGACACACAAGTTAACAAAGAAGGAACTCATCCAAAAATACCAGAGAATGTACTGTAAGCAGTTGCTCCCAGAAAAAAAAAAATATGCCCTGATCATAAGATAGTTCTAAAAGTATGTCATATAATTTTAAACATCACTTTAAATAAAATTTAAAGCAATCATTTGTCTCAAACTCTGTATTTTCACCACATGAAGGTCAATATGGTAGCTCAGACTTGGAAGATGAGTCAGGAATCCCACATTTGAATCTTAGATTTGTTACTATGTGACTTGAAGCCAGAGGCATGAGGTCTCTGGGTTTTATCTCTTAAAATGTTGTGCTTCAATTAAATAATCTGTGAGATATATTTTGACCCAAATCTTGCAATTTAAAGCAGGAAGAGTGCCCACTAAACACTCAAACAGCTGGAGACAGCACAACAAAATGGAAAGGCAGAAGGTAAAACTTTCCCCTATTTACCTTCATGAATTGACTGTTTAAAGAAGATGGAAAACTTGGTTACTCTTTTTCTTGGCCCAGCTTGACAGCTCTCACATGCCCCGGCTGGCACTGTAGGGAAAACAGAACTGGATCAGGAGGGCACCTGGAGGCAGAGAAGTTGACCTGTAGGTTCTATCTCGGCTCTTCCAACACTCAGTTGCTTCTCTGGAGAAAGCTCAAAGCAGAGATGAGGCAGTCCACCCCAAAGTGATGGGGTTCCTGAAGTGTGATTGTGCCTGCCTATGGAAACATCTTACATCCCCCATGGGGTTACTGTCCCTGAATCCCATCTTCAGACCTTACCTTTCAGTCACTGGGGAGTGCATTGCATCTGCCTAGGCTACTGGGACAGAAGAAAAATAGGTCACTTTGTAAAGATCTTTGTAAAACTTCATGTAAGAATCTTAGCTTGGGTGAAAAAATGAGCATGGAAAGAAGTAAGAGACGCAAGAGGAAGTACAATGATCAGTAGAAAGTAGTGATGGACTAAAATGCTCAAAAAATCAGAATGAGCAAACTCCTTTACTTCATTTTGACCAAAGAGCTGGAATGTTTCTGTGAATCTCTAAATCACTTCTTCCCAGGGAAACAGCCTTACAAGATGCTAACATAGCCCATGTACCAGATTTTTTCCACCTCATAGTCCCCAGTTATGTGCTGTAGGGCAGTACTTTTTTCCTTTATTAGAACTTATACTACTCACTTTCAAAGCAGTGTGTATTGTCTGTGTTATGCATTAACACATAAGCTTTCTGAGGGCATGAATCTCGTATTTCTCATTAGTTTACACATGCCTGGTATATTGCAGGCATTCAATAAATTAAAGAATGAATTATAAAGAAAGAAAGACTATAATGTGGTCAAGTAAAATTGAGGAATACTCAAAGGTGCTATATACCTTTCTTGTGGTATATGAAAAATACATTTTTAAGTAATCGTGTCTATTTGATCTATGTTATAAAATAAAAGGTCGAATGCCTCAGTCTTCAGATCTATAAGTGCTTACAACAAGGAGTTTTAGAAGATATATTACTGTGTATAGTCCTCTTTTTGTTGCTGTGACAAAATACCTGAGGAAATCAACATATCAGGAGTAAAGACTCATTATCACTCATGGTTTCAGTCCATGGTCATTGGCTTTGTTGTTTCGGGGGCCTGTGATGAGGCAGAAGATCATGGCAGGGAGCATGTGGTGGAGCAAAGCTGCTCATGTCTGGGTGGCCAGGAAGCAAGACAGAGAGGAGGGGCCAGGGTCCCACTGTCGCCTTCAAGGGCACGCCCCCCCACGACATTATGTCTTTCCATTAGGCTCCACCTCTTAAAGGTCCCACCAGCTCCCAACAGCACCATTATCTGGGGACCAAGCCTTTAACACTTGGCCTTCAAGCTGCATTTATGATCCAAACCATAGCAATTACCTTTTTGAAGAAAATAAGAGAAATGGTATGCAGATATGGCAGAAATCCTCATGTATCATGTCTGAACTGAAAGAAGAAAGAGCTTTATTAATGTACTGTTACTACTGTAATGAATCACCACAGACGTAATGGCTTAAGATGACACAAATTGATCATCTCACGCTTTTGGAAGTCATAAGTCCTAAAATTAAGTTGTTGGAATAGCTGCATTCTTTCTGAGGCCTCTAGAGGGGAAGCTGATTCTGTCTTTCCTATCTTCTTGCAGCCATCTGCACTTGTTGGCTTGTGGCCCCTACCAGCAATGGTGTCAATCTGACCTTTGCTTCTGTCGTCTCATCTTCTCTCTCACTCTTACTCTCCTACCATTCTCTTGTAAGGACCCTTGTGATCACACTGAGCCCACTAGGATAATCTAGGATCATCTCTTCATCTCAAGATTCGTAACTTAGTCACACCTGCAAAGTCCTTTTACCATTAAGGATAGCACATTCACAGGGGCCCAGGGTTCAGACGTGCACATCATCTTTGAGGGGCCATTATTCTGTCTACCACATGGGGGGTTCTAATTAAATTGACAAATTGAGCACAAGCAGTAGACTGATTGCAATAGTGTCTTCAAATCTTCACCACTGTCTGTATCAAAGCCTTTTGAAATGTCTGTTTGTAGTTCCTCCAAACAATATGTTTTCACTACTTGAATCTGTGCTGCCCTTGTGACTTGACAAATAAAATGTGGTTGAAGCGGCAATGTTCCATGTGCAGTCATAAGGTTTCTGCTCCTGCTTCTGTTCTTGGGAACTTCCTCATGAGAACAAGCTTGGGAGAGCCTATGGGATGGAGAGAGACCATGACTCAGCCATCCTCATCATATCAGCCAATAGCCAATCAACCTTCAGATATGCAAATAAGACCCTCCTAGACCAGCCAGCCTCCAGACAGTACCTGAGTGAGCCCAGCAGAGGTTGCCTGGACCAGGCTAATGTTCCCAGAATTACTCAGCTGATCCATGGAATCTCAGCAATAGTGAGTATTTAAGACACAAGAGTTTTAGGATGCTTTGGTAGTTTGTCACACAGAAATAGCTAAATGATATTGGAGTTTATCTCCAATTCTAAAACTCAATATAATGACAGTAAAATGGTGTTCCCATTTTTGTTGTTTTCTCCCATTAACCCACAAAGGACAGAGACAAATGGACAGAATAGAGTAACTTCCAATATTTTGGAAGCTCAAAAACAAAAGGACTAGTAGCAATGGATTAAACAAACCAAAAAGAAGAAAGGAAGGAGGGAAGGAAGGAAGGAAGGAAGGAAGGAAGGAAGGAAGGGCGAGCACCAGGCTCTTGGAGGTGTTTTGGTATTTTGTTGTTGTTGATATTTGGTTGATGTTGTTGTTTTTGTTTTGTTGTTGATGTTTTGTTTTTTGGTGTGTGTGTGTGCGCGTGTGCATATGTGAGAGAGAGAGCAAGAGAACAATGCAAAATAAGATATTTTTTAAAGTCTTTTTGAGAAACAGTTACAGTTCAAGATCCAATCCCCACCCTCTCCAAAGAACACCTAGAAAAAAAGGAGAGAAGTTTTATTGTTTGGAGAGGGACAAAGGGGACCCAGGCATAGTTGAGGTAAAGTCTTCTATTCTGCCTGTTCTGACTTTCAACTCCTTTTATTTATTTTTTCTTTCCTTCTTGCCAGTCAACTCTCTGAAGTGTGACAGCCATTTTATTGCAAAGAGAACCCTAGAAAATCCTTCTCAGCTAAACGTGACCAACTCAAAGGACCAAGGTGCTGGTGTCTGGGCTTCTCCAGTGCAACGGCCCAACGGGCCAACTCAGCCTGAAGCTCACCATCCTCAAGAGCGGCACACCATCAGCAAGGCTCGCCATCCGCAACAGCGGCGCACCATCAGCAAGGCTCGCCATCTGCAAGAGCAGGCACTGCGCTTACACCCTGCTCCATAGTGTTCCACGCTTAATGCACTCAGAAAGCTGGTGAGTGCTAGATTTCCTTGGAAATTCTATAATACAAGATAGTGGTCAAGACAAACAAGAAGAAAAATGTAACCTAGAGGAGGCAGACAATGCAGAAAGGCATTTTGTTTTGTTTAAGTCTATAAGCTAAAGTAAATGAAAAATAACATATTTGCAACTGTGTTTGGTTTTCTAGGACTGATTCTCTAGAAGAATTAAGAAATAACATATGAAAAAAAGGAAGACTTTTAAAACTATGTTTATTGTAAATCCTATCCTTTTTTTGTGTGTGTAGTACTGGGGATTAAACCCAGGGGCATTATACCTCTGAGCTACACCCCCAGTCCTATTTTATTGTTTTTTTTTTGTTTGTTTATTTAAAAATAGGGTCTCACTAAGTTGTGGAGGACCTTGCTAAGGCTAGCCTTGAACCTTCAATCCTCCTGTCTCAGCCTCCCAACTACTGGGATTAGAGGTGTACACCACCATGCCCACCTATAAATCCTATCTTAGAGATAAGGAAAGAAGGTACATTAATGGAGAAAAAAAGGAGGACAATTAATAATTGAACAAAGAGCAAATGCTGGGGAATTTAAGATATAGTCATGCACTGCATAATGATATATTGGTCAATGATGAGCCACATATACAATAGTGTTCCCATAAGATTATATCACCTAGTGATGTCATAGCCATCTTAGTTTGTGTACGTACACTCTATGATGCTCGCACAACAACATAATCACCAAATGGCATATTTCTCAGAATGTATCCCTATTGTAAAGCCACTTGTGACTGTAGGCTGAAAGAAATTTAAAGTCTCAAAAAATGGTTGAATGGCAAAGAATTGGAAATATCCCAGTAAGCAGAAAAAAAAAACATAAGAAGACAGAAAACAAGAAAAGTAAGAGAGTAAAATAGAAGATAAAAGATTGGGGGAATTAGTTCAGGAGATACAATATTCACCCTGACATCCAGAAAGAAAGGAAGCAAGAGAAGAATCAAAACAACCAATGCAAGATCAGTCACCATGACTAAGGGGAACATCAAGTGGTGCTCAACACAATGAATAAAAAAAACTCATGCTAGGGCTCAACATTGTAAAATTTTGGCATCGAGCGAAACAGTACATTTTATAAATTTTCATAATTTTTTACAATATTATATCAAGACAATCAGAAATCAGAATGCCTTCAATGCTTATCACAGAAACATTGGAGTCCAAGAGACAGAGGAGTTCTACTTTTAAAATTCTTAGGGATTTATTTTCTATCCGTCCCATTTAGCTATTACTGTGGAACAAAACTGTCCCAAAGCCCAAGATTTTTCACAAATCTGCAATTTGTAGGAGGTCCACAAGGGACAGCTTGCTTGCTCCCTGGAACTCGAGCTTCGTGTCCACTTCCGAGAGCTCATCTTCATGGCTGGTGAGTTGGTGCTGGTGGTAGATGCCTCTCCAGTGAGCGTCCCCACTGGGTGACTTGTTATTGTCACAACGTGCTGGTGGGGTTCCAGGAACAAGTGTCCTGAGGGAGGAAAAAAAAGAAAACCCCAGATAACTTTTTTTGTGTCCTATCCTTGGAAGTCACACAGTGCCACTATAGTCAGAATTCTGTCCAGATTCAAGGGCAGGGAATGGTAATGCTACTTCCCCTGAGAGAGGGGTATCAAAGTCACATTCTAAGAGCTTGTGAAATGGGATCTATTGCTATAGTTATTTTTTTAAATGCCAGATCAACTCAAAATTCTGAACCAGGAAGAATATTAAGTAGTGTAAGAGTTGAATGAAGACATTTTTCAGACATGTTACATGTCAGGAAATTTACTTCCCAGGTACTCATTCTCAAGAAGCAATAGAGGAATGTCTTTTACCACGACATGAAGATAAACCAACAAAGATGATGATTGACATCCAGGAAAGAGGCCTAGGTCCGTGGAGAGATGTCCCAGTGTGGAGACAGTGGTTTCAGAGTGGTAGCTGTGTACCACCCATAAAGACCAACCCCAAGCTGTACTAGAGTAGGTCCAAAGATCCAGGAGCAAGGTCCTCATAAATATAAAATTTTTACAATAAGCCAGGGGTGGTAGCACACACATGTGATCCCAGTGTTTGGGAAGCTGAGACAGGAGGATTGCAGGTTCAAAGCCAGACACTGTAGCTTAGTGAGGTTCTCAGCAAGTTAGTGAGACCCTGTTTCAAAATAAAATAGGGGTGGGAGTGCATCTCAGAGGTAGAATGCCCCTCGGTTCAATCCCCAGCACTACACAAAATATTTTTTTTATAATACCATATGTTTCATTGTATTAAGGGGGATTTAAGCAATTAGGAAGGAATTTGAAGCTCTATTCCTCAAATAGAGATATACACATAGAAAAACTAAATAAATAAGGAAATGAGTTAAATTCAAGGAAAAAATTCTGCAAGAAAGAAAAAGTTATATTATGTTATATGACTTAGTTGAGAATAGTGTTTATACAGTCATAGAAATGTGAGCGCTAAAAACTTATATAACCAAAATTCTGTTATATTTCTATTGGGAAAACATGATACATGGTTAAAATGTGTGTGGGAGGCTGGGAGGACTGGGGAAGACAAAGGAGGCTAAACCTTTGTCTTCTGTAGTAAAAAATTAGCACGTGATATCTAAAATTTAGAAATTCAAGAAGTTGCCACGTAAGTGTGCTTTTTCGAGATATTGACATATACATTTATTTAAAAATCTAGAAGTTGCTGCCTGTGGGAAATGGGATGAATGAAGAAGGGTAACAGGGCAAATAAATGTGTGTTATTTTCATAAATGTTATTAAACTACTTGAGTCTTCAGAATAAGGATTGTGGGAACCCACTTTTTGGTTGGTAGAGCACACTCTGTCTTTTCTTACTGACACTTATGTTGCCAGGGTCTCTGGGAGGGAAGTCTGGAGGGACAGGCTGCGGGTACAGCAGTAGAGCTGCTCTGACTCTACCGCAGCAGCTTGGGCCTCTCCTGGGAGCGCCATGTGCTCTGCCCATGGCTCTGTGCAGCCAGGGCTGGCAGAGGACAGAGGGACAGAATCCAGAGGTGTCCTCGTCAGCCTCCCGCTGACTCCATGGCCTTAAAGGAGAGAATTTCTTGGAAATGACCTTAGATAAATGGGGCAGAAATAACTATCACATCCAAAAAACTCATCAAGCTTCCCAGGAAATATGAATGTAAATAAAATATTGATTAAAAGCTAAAAGGATTTTAATTAGGTTACTTAGTTTAATAGTTTAATTTGGCAGAAACAGACAACTTGGACAAGGTTCTTTGTGTAAGCACATTTTAAATCACTAATTAAAATTTCAGATGGCAATCTGAGATTAGCAAAGGGATCTTCAAAGACAAGCAAGATGCCCATTTATTTTATTTTATTAAAAAAAAAAGCTCAAAGCAGTCCTAAGATGTTACTTTGAGTCCTTTATTTGAAATAATGTGAATGCGCGGATGTAATCCACTTTAACCCCTACACCATCTGTGATTAATTTATATTGAACAGAGAAGATAATTTGGTGGGTAAACATCATATAAATTATATTTTTATTGAAGAATCTCCTGTGCTTTTAATAGAAGAGATAGAATTGGTTCTTCCGAGAAACAGTGTTATAGCAAAGGAGAAATTGACTCCTAAACATGTAAAAACTCATAGCACAGTCAACTATTATTTATTCAGTCTGATTCAGCTAGTGCGTAAACCATCTTGAAGCGAGACACCCAGAGAAGCTCTGTTTTGAGTCCCTATTAGGTAATACATATCAATATACTAAACGGCACACTTCAAGGTCAAAGCTAGGTCTGTGCTTATGTTTACCATGGAACAGCGCACAGAGTATATCCGTTAAAGATAGTTGATGACAAGGACAGGCCCTGGGCTTAAATCCCGGTGTGCTACTGAACTGTTCCGTAACCTTGACCTTGAGCAATGTAGATAGCATTCCTGTTCCTCAGTTTACACATGGATAATAGGGGAGCAATAATAATTATACCTACTTTGCAGGATTGCTCTGAGAATTAAAAGGAGGATAAATTTTGAATGTTTAGTACATAAAGCTATGGAATGTAGTCAATGCCCACTAAATGCTAGTTCTAGAAATATGATGTCATTAGGGTGGCAGCAATTTAGAAGGTTGAAAATCATTATTGTTAAAGGGAGAAAAAGTGACAGGATAAGCAGCATAGACTATGGTTTAAGGTAAATCTGGATTCAAATCCCAGTTCTCACATCCATTAACTGTGTGTACCGTGAATGATTGCTTAACTTCTCTGTGCTTCAGTTTCCTCTAATATAAATTAGGATAGTCATATCTGTTTCAGGATGTCATTGAAGAGCCAATTAGGTTAGGGACTGATACGGAACTAGACCCATAAAAGTTGCCCAACAAATATTAAGCTACTATCCTTTCTCTTCTGCAATAAATACAAAAGTAGAGAAGATGCATGATGACTGCTGTATAGAAATTTATAGACATTGTGACTCACCAGGTAGATGCTGCCATTAATTTAAATTCTTGAGGAAGGACTTCAAGGATGCATCGATTTTATAAAAGCTACCCAAACACGGGAGGGTCTGAGTATGCCCTGATACAATCGAAAGTCATCATTCATTTGTTGTGGGGAGGCAGCATTTCAACTCATACACAGATGAATCGTACATGTCAAATATATTGATGTTTACATAAGCATCATCGTAGGTTTTGGACAAGTCATTGAACAGTGGACATTACATTGGCCCTCCCTTAGATAACTTCAGAAAAAGTGCGGATAGTGCCCTCTGCACGTCATGGGTGTGTTCACTTTAAAATATCAGGTTGAAGTTTTAATGGATACTCATTTCCAGATAAATCCCCCACTACTTTCCATTGATACCACAAGTTAATAGGGATCAGACAATTGGTTGCAAAAGCGTAGTAATTGTATTTCCTATGATTAATGTCAGTAAATAAAGCAACCAGACATGCCTATGTTTATTTTTAACTAAGTCTTTATTAAGCCAACAATGAGGGTGACTAAAAACAGTGAGAAGTGGAGGGAAAATAATCTGGTCCTAAATCCCCCTAATCCACAGGGTCATAAAGAAATAAAATCCAGTTTAAAGATTACATCCATTTTGAAATAGGCAAAGATTTCTCTTCATCATTCAAAATTGTCCACTTCTGTTCTCAAGCGCCCTTCTCAGCCCAGAGTTGGAACAAGCCGCCTTTCCGGAGTTTCCAGAGTTTTATTTTCCCTTCACTTCAGCCACATTTTACACCAGTCACCCCTGAATCCTTTGGAAACCCAGCTTCTTTGGGAATCTGCAGAAGCCCTGCTCTTTCTTTCCATCACTTTCTGCATCTCAACCTGTGCCACTCAATCAACGAGTACGTATTTTGGAAACTATGATACAGATCCAGTGCTTTGTTAAGAATAACCTAGGGGAATACAGGAATATTGGGAGGTTCTATAACCTTGAGAACCTTGAGGAATATATCTTAGATTTTGGTAGGCAAACCGAATGTATTAAAAATAATTAGAAGCTGGGTGTGATGGCGCATGCTTATAATCCCAGTACTTGGGAGACAGATTGGAGGATCCGGGTTCGTGGCCAACTTCAGCTACATAGTGAGGCCCTCTTCAACTTAGTGAGACCCTGTTTCAAAATAAAGAATAAAAAATAGGGCTGAGGGTGTAGCTCAGAGGCAGAATGCCCCTGGGTTCAATCCCCAGTACCGAGAAAAAAATAAATAAAAATAATTAGAAGAAAATGCAAGGCAGCAGGTAATGGAAAGCTCAGCTGTGCCGTTCTGCATGTATCTGAACAAGATGAACCATGTCAAGTACTCATAGAAAGCCCGGGGTCTTCACACTGTCTTTACTAGGACATACTTCAAGTCACTTGATCCTGCCTCTGACATGCACGCTGCATGACTCCCGAGTCATGAAACGGAAACCACTGATCAGATACTCAAACCTGGTTCATTAGTACATAAATTAGTGCATACTTTAAAACCCAGCTTCTTTTTTAGTTTCTAAATATGTATTGATTCTCTTTCCCTCTGGTTTGGTAACATAGATCCTGGGGGGTGGGAGGTGGGACAAACCAAACCAATCGGTGGCGAGGTTTCATGACAGGAGGCAATCACTGACCACAAGCACTTCTGGAACAAAAGCTGTGTCCTCTTAGTATTCAGTACATCCTTGAGACAGACCTAAGCTGAAGCCGCTGGGCAGCTCCTTATCTGTCATTATCGGCTGTTCTTTGATGAAACCGTTATCTTGGAAAACGGGCATCTGTCTTCCTCAGTAGATTATTTAGCACAGGGTAGTGAAGGATCCTGCAAATTCTAGGCTTTGTGGTTTTACTCCAAATAGTAGCCAATGTCCAAAGTGGTATGTGTCATCTCTGTTCATCTGGATCCAAAAATAAGGTTATATAACCGATATCAAAGCTAGCTTTTGCTCCCTGGGTAAAAAATTCAGTAAATCTAATATATTTCCTAATGGACTTTATCCAATTTTTCAATTTGTCCTTTAAGCTATAAAAATAAAATAAAATAAATAATAGAAACAAACCTTTCATTCCAGTTAGTCAAGATGATAGTGCAATTTTCACTGACACTTCATTTGAGATCAACAGATTGATTGGTACATCCTACTTGATGAAATAGTGGCTCCATGGTCCCTGGGAACTGAAGTTACCCTCTATTGCTCCCACAGACATCTTTGAACTTTATGCTTCCCATCCATTTCCAGTTTCTCTTTTGTGTTCTTTTCTGCATCTTATCCGTGCCATTGTACTGAACTATAGTAAGAATGTCTATTGCTCCCCCAAAGATGCACATTTACAGATTCATGTTTGCAGGAAATTACGAAATTTCCAATGAAATTGACCTATCGTCTCACATTGTAAGAGAAATCTGAAATCTAGATTGTTTTTGCAAAGTTCCCTGCTTTTGTGATCATTTTTAAATGTTATGAAATCACATTTTGGAAAACCAACATATTTCTAAGGACCCAGAGTTTGCAGCCGCCACTTTGTAAATGGCTCAAAATGCTGTGCACATTTCTTTTTAAGAACAAATTTGCAGAATTGGTGAGCTGTTCACATACCTCATTTTGGCCATCATCTCGTCCCAAGGTAGAACTGCCCATAGCATACCAGCTCCTTTCATTGCTTGAACACAGAAATCGTTAGAAAATCTTCCTTCCGATGTATTATGATAGTCCTTTCAGTGTTCGAGTTCAGTGATCTTAGTCCTGCCTTCTGGAGATGCACCAAACCTTTCTTCTACACAATAATCTTTCCATTTTTTTGAAGACAGATAACATGATCCTTCATCTTCTGCTTTATATTTCACAATCATAGATGTTTCAATAATTTGTGTAACATGGGTTCACAGATTTTAGCCTTTAAATAGAGACAAACAATAGCCTTTCGCAAATATCTATTAGGTGTTATTCTGATGTTGCCCAAACTCTTGTTTCGATATACAATCTCGTATTATAAAAGTATTTTGAGCATGTGTTGCTATGTATAAAATAAATATATTTAACTTTATAGATAAGTTATAAATTTTATATGTGTAGCTCTCTCATTTGCTAATATCTCAAGGCACAGTGCACATTTAGTTCAGTGTTTCTTAACCTGGGCACTATTGACATTTGGGGCCAGAGGATTCTTTGTTGTGGGAGACTCTCCTGTACATCGCAAGAGGTTTAGCAGCATCCTTGACCTCCCCCTACCCAAAGCCAATAGCACCTTCCAGTTTTAACAACCAAAACTGTCTCTAGACATTCTAAATATTTCAAATGTCCCCTGGGGGCAGAGTTACCCTTGGTCAAGAACCATTGATTTAGGACACTCAATGGTACAGATCTTAATCTATAATTTGTCTAGTTCAGATATTCTTCTTGACAATTTTGAATTTGTTGGCCAGCTTCTTGCAGATTTATGTGGGTTGTTATTGCTTTTGTCTCTTCATGTGGATAATAAGGAATCTGTGCTGAGAATAGTAGTATATGCTCTTATTTTGTCTTGGTTTTCTGATTCTGCTAGTATTAACACTGCTTTTGATGTGATACTGCATCTTCTCAAGTTAGTTCTCTAACCCATGTAACTGGGCCCAGTTAAGTTGAAGGATGCCACAACCCAGCGAGCACAGGAGAGCGGGCACCAAGGTGGAACTCTAGCTCTAATCCCAAGCAGGGTGCAAGATATGTCACCTATGACCTGGGGAACATGCCAGCAGCAATCTGGAGAACAAGTATAACTTAAGGCTAATGGATTTCTTTCTCCCTGTAAAATGAAAACATTAATAGTAGTTCTATTTTATCTTCCACCCAAAGTATTTTGTTGCTCTCTGGGGTGCATAGATCACATTTTGGAGACCAATGGACCCACTTCTGGGAGCATTATCTTAATTATTTCAGATTGAAGATATTCTCCTAAAATATGAAACCTGAACAAGAACATGATTCCCCAAAATTGTGTTCTCAGTGAATTTCTGTTCCTTTGGTCTGCCTAGGGTCAATTCCCCTTTTTCTTTATTTTTTTTATTTATTTATTTTTATTTTCATGTGTGTACTGGTGATTGAACTCAGGAGCATTCTACCTCCAAGATATACCTATTTTATTTTTATTTTGAAACAGCATCTCACTAGGTTGATGAGAGTCTCACTATTGGCTGGGGCTGTCCTCAAACCTGTGATCCGCCTGTCTCAGCCTCCCAAGTACTGGTATTACAGGCATGTGCCACCACACCCGTCTCCAGATTCTCCTTTTTCTGCCTTCTCTGTTCATGTGTTGAGCCCTAGAGGGGATGTATAACTCAGGCTAGATTAATTAGTTCCACTTCATCCTTGCATTATGAATCTTAAAGGAACCCAAATATGAAAACTACTGTGGTTGACACTTCCCTGATCTTGGTCAAGTAGAGAGTATCCATCCGTTCCTGCTGCTGAGCTCGCCTGTATTTCTCTGGTCCTCCCATTCTGAGGCTTGTTATTCTGCTCCTCCATGCACTTTTGATTTTTATAAGCTGCAGCAAAGCTAGCATGGGTGTTATCCTCTTTTAAGAAACCTAGTAGATTTAAGTTTTAAATATATTAACTCTCTCCCAGTTTGGTGCTATAGCAAAACATGATAATTATATCTTCTAAAGCTTCATCCAAGACACATTGCTAAATCAGGATTAGTATGCCTATATAGACTCCTTAGGTTTTTATGCATTAACTATAAATAAATAAAAATTTAAAATAATTACAATAACTCACATTTATTGAATGTTTATTATGTGTTAGATACTTTAGATGTTGGACATTATTATATGTTAGGCATCATTAGCCTCGTCTTTATGAACTGTTCAATATGTGTTAGGCATTATTTTACTTTTAAAAGCAATCGACATTTTGGGAGAATTTTAGATTTATAGAAAAGTTATGAAGATAGACTGAGAGTTTATATACCCTTTACCCAGTTGCCCATAATGTTAACATCTTACCTGACCTACACCTTGTTCAAAATTAAGAAAATAACATTGATGCATTGCTGTTAACTATGAACTTTACTAGACATTTTCCAATTTTTTTTCACCAATATCCTCTTTGTGTTTTAAAATCCAATCGAGGTTCCACATTGCATTTATAAATACTTTAGTTTTATCCCCTTATTTCATTCTCACAGTAACCTATGAGAGACATCATTGTTTCCCCACTTTATAGATGAGGAGACTGAGCCACAGGGAACTTAAACAATTGACTGATGTCACACAGTAAGTGACAAAAGTAGGCTCCTAACCCAAGAGCCTGGCTCCTGAGCCTTTCTCCTCAATCCTTATTCTGTCCTTTATCTCTTACACACAAAAGTTCATGACATTACCTGATACACCACCTAATTTTAACCTGTATGTTGCTTTGGCTGGTGAACTTTGTTTTTAGTGGACTTCTCCCACATCCCTTCCACACATGCGTAAACCATCTCTTGAATAATTCCTCCTTGGGCTTCGCGGAGAATAGCGTCAATACTCAGCGTGCTTTAGTGTACAGAATTGACCTGTGTTCCAAATCAAGTTGCTTACCCGCCCTCACTTGTTTAGAGCAGAGCTTTCTGAACTGTAACGTGTACACAGAGCACAGGATGTCTAGTTAAAATGCAGGTACTGCATTGAGGTGGGGCCTGTGAATCTGTATTTCCATCAAAGTCCCAGGTGCGAGGGGTACGGAGCACACTTCCAGTAGGGAGGCCTCTCAGACTGGCTCTGTGTCCTTCCTCCTGCAGTGCTCTGGGGGACTTTTTGTCTAGGTTTAGAGAAGAAACAGCTTCAGGCTGCTCTGCCAGAGGCTTTTTTTTTTTTTTACCCATGTTAGGAAACAATTTTATTTAAATACAACTTGTCATCCTTTTTAACCTCTGGATTTCCTTTTTCCTTGTAGGAATGATTGAGGCAGAGTATCTGTTTATCAGTTGTACTATTTTGTTTTCTGTCCTTGGTTAAAAGTCAAATGACAAGTCTATCTCTCCCCTATCTTTCATTATCCAAATCTAGCCAGAGGCATTTAAATTATTCTGAGGATTTTCTACAAGCCTTGATTTGCTCTCAGTCATTGACTTCTGCCCTAATGACCAGGGTGTTAAAGGCTTAGCCCTCAGGGTAGTGCTACTGGGAGATTTGGAACCTTTAGAGGTGGGCTTGGTGGGGAGTCACTGGGACACTGGGGGAATGTCCTTGAAGTGGAGAGTGGGACTCCAGCCCCTTCCTCTTTCTCTTTGTTCTATGGCTTGTCATATATGCACTTTTGCTTTTCCACACACTCCTGCCATGACTTGCTTCCTTGACACAGAAAAAAAAGCCACGTGGCCAACTGATCATAGACTGGAACCTCCAAAACTATGGGTCAAAATAAACCTTTTCTCTTTGTAAGTTCATTATGCCAGGTATTTAGTAATAGTGATGGAAAGCTGACGGACACATCCTCCTTGCCACTGTACCTCCTGAGTGTGTCGCTCATTTTTATTTGTATCTCTACATTCTTCTCTCCATTTTCCATGTGTAGTGTTTTAAAATCTGAGCAGGTCAAAGTTTCTCGTGCAGCCATATTGGCTTTTTTTTTTTTTATATCACCTCCCACTCCGGGATCCTCCACATTTCTCCCTCATTGGAAACATTTGCAGCTGTAGTAATGTCATGTCCTTTTCTGTTCCTTTATTTCTGGTTTGCTTATTTCAAGAATTTCCATTTCCCATTTCTTTAGCATCTCTATCCAACTGAAACATGCATTTTATATATTTTCTTAGGATCTTTTGAAGTCTGCTCTTGTAACGGCTGAATCTGAATCTGATACACTCATTATATTCAGTTTGCTAATCAGCAAACCGAAGATGAGAATGCTTATGTCTTCTCAGTCTCCTATTATTGAGAGCCCAAAGACATGGCTGTTCTTATGGGTTAGAATCATATCCAGAGTAGCCACTCTTACCACTGCTTCCTTTCTTCTCTGGAAGACGAAAATGCTCACTCTGCCTCTGGGCTAAACATTTGCATTTTGTTTTGTTTTTGTTTGTTTGTTTTTATTTTTTTCAATGCAAAATCTCAGGCTCTGCAGAGCTGACCGGAGCCTCCCAGATGGAGCAGGCAACCATGCTGGAAAAGCGCTCTGACTCTTGAGACTGGACCCCAGGGGAGGTGTCGGTGCTCTGGGATGGAGAGACTCTCAGCAAATACAGCAGCTCATCTGGGACAGCTGTGCCGTCATCCTTCACAGGGGCAGAGATGGCCACTCTGTTATCTGCTGCAGCGACACTATTTGATTAATAATTGTTCATATAAAACTACAACCAGGATTTTGGGGTTGTATGTAAATAAGCAACTAACCTCTAGGGCTCCAGCTTTCTGAAAGTAATGGTTTTCAAACCAGAATAAGGATGTGATATTGCAATAGGTAACAAGTGCATGTCTTAGGGAGCAGCAGTTTCATTAATTGGTCCCCGTTACTGATGAATCCAGTGAAGGGCTGTGGGTGAATAGATGTCTTGATCCTATCTGCACCCACCAAGCTCCTTGTCTATCTGGAGAAGTAGCTGGAGGTAAAAGGCAATTGGAGTGAGAATTACCAGTCCTGGGTACACTCGTGCGATGGCTTTGCTCTTGGGTGTTCTGCTGACTGCTCAAGTGTTGGTGATCCATTGATGTGCTAGTAACACACTACCAGGAGGAGTGAGAACCAACTTTATGTGAATAGTGAGATATAGAAGTGAAGAAACGTGTCAAAGGGCCAATGGGAAGGAGGTGGGAGGGAGAAGCATCTCAGAAACGCACTGCTATCTGTCCTGTGGGGGGGTGGCTAGAGATCCCAGGTAACCAGATTCCTATATCCTTCTCTAGAACCTGCTATCTCCTGTCCTCCACCAATATTGGATCAGCTGAGCCTCTTCCTCAATCCATTTCCATCTTTGCTCCCATCCAACACTTTAGCCATAAGTAATTAAATAACCTTATTTCTTCCCAATGAACTGAGCACCTTATTCTAATGTACCCTCAGACTTCTACTACTCCTTTATTTTATATATTAAATTTTATATACATATTTAATTTAAATACATATTAAAATGCAGTCTAAAAAGATTTAGCTGCAAATATATAAACTTAATCCTAAATATGCTGTATTTTGATTATCTCCTGCTGCATTAAAAATTACTCCCATATGGTATAGTTTAAAGCAACAGCCATTTACTTGCTGATGATTCTGGGTGTCAGGAACTCAGGCAGGAATCAGAGGGACAGTTCATTGGCCCCATGGAGTGTCAGTCAGAGTCATTCCCTCCTCTGCATTCATTGGTGGCTAAGCTGTGCTGGCTAGTTTGAAAGAGTTTCACTTGCATTTTTTGTTCTTTGTGTTTCTGAACATGATCGTTCTTTCTCTATGTGGCTAAGTTGGGCGTTCATGCTAAATGATTGTCTCTAAGCAGTCAGAATTTGTTCCAGCTATCATTGCTGTGTAAAAAAGACAATAATCTATCAATATTTTTCATGATATGGAGATCTGTCATATGGTTGCTGAGAAATATCAAATAGAGTGCACATATCTGCAGGCTTGATTGAACTAGATACTCAAAGACTTGAGACCCCTACTGGTAGTTGATGTTTGCTGCTTCTTGGAGCTCAGCTGTAACTGTCAACTTGAACACCTACACATAGCTTCTCCAGGTGACTGGCTTCTTACATCATAGCAGCCCAAGGGCAAGTTTTCCAAAAAGTCCAGTCAAGAAACTGCTAGGCTTCTTATGACTTGGCATTACTTTAGCTGGTCTCTGTTGATCAAGAGCAAGCTGCAGCTCCAGCTCAGATTCTAGCCAAGGGAACTCCCAAGGACACCAATATTGAAAGGCATGGCCAACAGCACAAAGGAATATATTTGGCCACTGGTGTCAAAAATCTCTTTCAAGAAACAGCATTCTAGGAAGACAAAGGAAAAAGCTGCAGATTTCTCATTGCCTGGCTTCCAAAGTTACACAGCATCACTTGCTGTATTCTACTGGACAGTCAGATAGCCCAGATTCAATGGAAGGGAAATGGGCCTCACCACTCAATGAGAGGAGAGGCAAATCTTTAATTCCTCACACCCTGATAAAATGATTAGGTATTAAGTTTTGGAAAAACCACAAAAATGTTTCAGGCATTATCATATAAGTTGTTTAATTGAAATAAAATTAGTATATTATAAAACATTTCATTTATAATTTAAAAGTACTAATATTGACCTAAGTTCCTGGGCCATCTTCATCAAAGATCAATAGTCAGTAGAAATTTTTTCAGTTTTGGTGACAGTTCTGCATCCTACAGTTAAGTATGCTTATGCTGATTTTCCAATTTTAAGCGAATTTTTCAAGTTTTGATTTTGGAGGGTTTAGGGCCTGAATGAATATATAATATTTTTTAATTCTTTGCTAATGACCTCATAGCACATGAAACTTTATTTGACTTTTATTATATTGGCCAAATCCCTCAACTCACCATGTTAACAGATCAAATTCTAGAAATAAAATGAACATGGGTACAAAACTAAACAACTATGAATTGATCTCTGTCCTTAGGGATATATGATTCCACCTTTGATAGTTTTTAATCAAAGATATTTATTTTTCTAGTTATACCATTTAAGACTGTTTTTTCTTTTTCTTTTTCTTTTTCTTTTTCTTAGTACTGGGGATTGAGCCCAGGGGCATTCTATTCTATCGCCAAACTTCACCCCCAGCCCATTTTTTTTTTAAACAGGGTCTTGCTAGGTTGATGAGAGTTTCACTACTTGCTAAGGCTGTCCTCGAACCTGTGATCCTCCTGTCACAGCCTTTCAACTACTGGGATTACAAGCATGCACCACCATACCCGGCTAATAAGACTGTTTAATGCTTCTAAATTAAACTGATATAGCCCCTCTAACATATATCTCATTGAACCTGAAAGATAGATTGTCCCTATTAGAGATGTTTTCTTTCTCCCTACAGGCTCAAAATATGCAAAGAAACATATTTTCTAAAAAACAATAAAAGGATGGAGTTAATATATGAAGTTAGGTGATAAGTAGTCTTAAAGTCACATTCATTAATTCATTTAACATATGGGTTGGACATCTACTAATTGCTAGATGTTAGGAGCTAGAAATAAGAGCAGATAAGTATCCTCTATTTTATTGAGACTTTATTATGATTTATTTTTATTTTTATTGTTGTAATCCATCTGAAATATATGCCAGCATAAAGTATGAATATGTATCTTTTAAGGCTAATTCAAAATACTACTATTATAATGTATTAAATGGTTATAAGCAGTTGTCTCTGATTATCGGCTTTATGATTTCATTTCATTAATCTGTCTTCGTTCATTTCAATTTGTGTTGCTTTATAATATGCTTCCATTTGCATTTTTTGTTGGCATTTTAATTTGTAGTTGAGAGCAGGGCACTACTGTGGTTAAAATTTGGGGTGAGATCAGCCTGTCTGGGTTCAAATCTAGTCTCCATCACTTCCTAACTGCATTACCTTGGACCAGTTACTTAACTTCTTTTAATCTGAGTTTAATCATCTACAAGCTAGTAATAATAACAATAATCATAGCATGTAAGTTAATAAAATGCGTTTGAATTGATTGAGGAATGGGGATATTGCAAAGGTTAACTAAAAATCTCTGTGGTTTAATACATCTGAAGGTCACTTCTGGTTCTTACGAGGTCTGCTTAGGCTAGTGGCATTCTATAGGGGGATTCAGGCTTCACTGTTCGGGGCAAGAGGAAGGAGTGTGGGTTATTTTGTGCAGGAGGATGTATACACTAGATTTTGTAGTGAGGTTTGTCACTTTCACACACCTCTCATTGGCTAGAAGGTGGTCACATGGTCATACCAGACTACACAGGATCCCAGGAAATATGGTTCGGCTGAATGTCCAGGATAAAGAGGGAGGGGATTTGGTGAACTATATGCAGTCTCTGCAACAACATATGTGATAGAAAAGTACTTAATAACTATTAGATATTATGATTATTACTGTGGACATTTAGATGTGACCCAGATATCATCAATCTTAGACCATTATCTGGTTATGAATAATAAAGCGTGACAATCACTGTTATCTGGGAGCACAACACACTACCAGAACTGGCGAGCAGGTTCAGAAAAGTCAGGGATGGGTGCATTCTGATGGAAGTAACATTTAAAGACACATCAGAAGGAGCTAGGCATGGTGGCACACGCCTGTCATCCCAGTACTTGGGAGGCTGAGACAGTAGGATCACAAGTTCAAAGCCAGCCTCAGCAACTTGGTGAGGCCTTCAGCAACTTAGCAAGACCCCGTTTTAAAATAGGGCCACAAATGTAGCTTGGAAGCAGAATGCCCCTGGGTTCAATCCCAAAGTATCCCCTCCCCCAAAAAGGATAAGTCAAGTTTAACCAGTTGAAAGGAAAGGAAAGAGAGTTGCAAGCCGCACGGTCAATGGCCTAGAAATGAGAGAAATGTGATGAATAGGAAACATTTAGATAAGTTAGATGTGACTACAGAAGTGTGTGAACTTAGGGAACTGAATCAGGAAAGAGTTGAGAGCAATGAAGTGTTGAGTCATAAAGGCTCTTAGAAAAGATGTAAAGTTGTCTTGACTTTATCCTGAAATCACTGGAAGTCAGTTGACAGTGAAAGAGAAGGGAGGCTTTAAGAGGGAACAGACGACAGCAACCAGGAAGAGTTTATGAGATGGAAAATGGGTTCCAAACTTGATAGCACGCAAGAACTAGCAAACGATAGGGAATCACTGTGGGTTCTTGGGCATGGTGTGGTCAAAACAACTTTTTAATGGTGGGAAGTAATTATCTTAGCTGTAGAATGGATGAGAAGTTGTAAAACTAAACACATTAGCTAGGAAACCATTGAAGTAGGTTGAGAATGTTGTTTTGAAAGTCCAGGTTCTCAAAATGGAAGATGGAATGAAAGGAAAGAAAGAAAAACCATTTCAAATAAAAATAATTATAATACCAAATTCTGTCATTAAATTTGAATCCTCATTATGTCAACATGTGTAATTGAAATCTTAATCTAAAGAAAAAATCCACCATAGATTTTAATCAGTTCCTCAGAAGTAAATTCACTTCATAATTTTTTTTTTTTAGAATCTATCATGTGCCTAGCTCTGTGTAGGTGCTTGGAATTGAAAAATTAATAAAATCATATCCTCAAGGAATCTAAAGTCTAGTGGAAGAATCAGATGCATACATAAGTAGAAGATAATTTTGCAAATGCTGAAGCAATATTCCCTAAAAACGCCAGAGAGTATGGTTTATTCTTCAATATTAAGTTGAATGTTTCACAGCCTATGGTACCCATGAACTGTATGTTGAATTAAGACTTCACAAAACAGAGGAGAGACGAAAGGACATTCCATGCAGAGGGAACAGCATGTGAAAGTGCTCAGAGAAGAAGAAGGCAGGTTAGGACTTGGGTATTCATGGAGTACTTAGGAAGGACTGTGCATTTCCCTGCGACATTTGTAATTACTCAGTGACTTTATTTGACCAATGATTCCAAACGATATGGGCCACTGTAAGGCAGCAGTCTTTAAAAGCCAATTCTTTTGTGTGTGTGTGTGGTACTGGGGATTGAACCCAGGGGCATTCTACTTCTGAGCTACACCTCCAGCCCTATTTTTTATTCTTTATTTTGAAACAGGGTCTCGCTAAGTTGCAGAGGGTCTCATTAAGTAGCTGAGGCTGGCCGCGAACCTGCGATCCTCTGGTCTCAGCCTCCCAAGTACTGGGATCACAAGGGTGCGCCAACACGCCCAGCTTAAAAGCCAATGCTTTCACCACTACATACCTTGTGCTCTTCTCTGAGAACAGGTGATATCGTAGATAACGGAGGCCTCAGAGCCCAAATGTCTGAAAGGGAAATATGTGGAGCGCAGCATCTTGAGGCCCCAATGGGCATGGAGAAGGAGTAAGAATGTTGTTTTAAGCCTCTGGGATTTGGGGGATTGCTCCTTACCACAGCATAATCCAAACTATCTGGACTAGTACAGAACAGAGAAACTCTAGGTAGAATACTATGAGCACAAAGTCCTGAAGTATAGGACAATGGCTTAGCATTCAGGTAGTGAGTGACCAGGAAGCAATTACAAGGATGCTGAATGACACAGTGAAAGCTTTAGTAAAATTGTCTCCAAAACTACAGTACCTTGAGCAACACAGTATGTCCCTAAAAGACTGGAAAAAGGTTTGTGTGTGTTGGTTGTGTGGGTCAAGTTCAGCAAGGTCTATTATATGAAAATGATAAGCCCACAAAAGAAATAGAAAATTTGCTATAAGTTGAAAGGCACTAGAGAGAATTTATAAGTTGAAGAATTGTGGGGATTCAAAGTAGCAACAGTTCGTTCACTCTTTTCTTTTCTTCCTTCCTTCCTTCCTTCCTTCCTTCCTTCCTTCCTTCCTTCTTTCCTTTCTTTTTCATGGTGGTACTGGGGATCAAACACAGGAGCATTCTGCCTCTGAGTTACACCCCCAAACCTGTTTATTTTTTATTTTGAAACAAGCTCTTGCTATGTCACCACGTGCTGGCCTGGAACCTGTGATCCTCCTGTTTCAGCCTCCCAAGTACTGGGATTACAGGCATGCACCACCACACCCAGCTTTCAGAGATCTTTCATAATAGACTTGCTGATATTGATATAACCCACGATTTCTACTCAGATTCTCCAGCCTTTTCCTACCATGACACATTGACTTTTAAAACAGATAATTCTTTGTAGTTGACCACAAATTTATAAAGAACCAACAGTCTAGCACAGCAAAGTAGGACATGGACTATGTGTAGAGATACACACCCAACCCAAGGAAAGAGGAGGAAACAGACTAGGAAAAGAAATGTTCTCTTAGAAGCCGGGCGTGGTGGTACACGCTTGTAATCCCAGTACTTTGGGAGGTGAAGACCGGAGGATCCGGGTTCGCGGCCAGCCTCAGCCCTCCCCCCCCCTCTCTGTCTATTTCTCTCTCTCTCTACTTAGTGAGGCCCGGTTTCAAAATAAAGTATTAAAAAAAAAATAGGGCCGGGGGTGTAGCGCGAAGGTAGAACGCCCCTGGGTTCAATCCCCAGTACGGCAAAAAAAAATGTTCTCTTAGCGATAAAACTATGAATTTCATCAATTCGCCAATGACAAAGATTAGAAATTAATTCCAGATCCATAATCCATATCATTTGATCTTACATTTATACATATAATTGTATTTTGTTAATCATATGTCAATTTTCATTCAGTCTTAAACATTCCATTAGTTCAACCTTTCCTTTTGTTGTCTATATTGTCTTGATGTAATATAAAGGCTTCAACTAAAGTAGGTAAACACAATTGACAATTATAGCCATAAATTTGGAATCAGAAAAAATAAATAAAACATAATTTGGGCTCTGAGGACAAACCAAAATACTAGTTTGGCAATATTAAAGAGCATGGATTTAATGTCCTGTCACTCCTGAAATACTCCAAATTTCTGAAAGCGGGTTGTCACGTCTAAGATATGCCACTTCTCTGTGAATGAGGAGAGGGAATTTGTTGAGTTTTAGGAGGAAGTGCCCCAATCAGTGCCCTGGAGAACTGCTATTTAAATTGAGCGCTTTATGATGAAACCATGGGTATTTGGCAGAATTATGTCCAGATAGCTTTTTAATGTTATTTTCTACTATTCAGAGATTCCTTCTCCATGGGAAAGTTGAAAATAGGGTACTGACTGACGAATTATGGAAATAATAAAGAATCCCTGACAGCCTGGTAGGTTTCTTTGGAGGAAAGGGAGACAGGGGATCTCTGGTTTGTTATATTGGAAAATGGGTCAAGGCACAGGTGGGATCTATGTTTCTTTGCACTTTCTTTAAATCCTGGGCTTCCTGGGAGGCTTCAGAAATTTGTCTTTATGTTCCAACTTTGCTATTTTTAAAATGGGAAATAGTGAAGAAAAATGCTTATTTATGATATTGCTCAAAAAGCTCCACTCTCTGGCTCATAATGTCTTATGTGCATGTTTGTTGTACTGTGAATACACTTTTAAAACTCCCAAATTGCCTGGAAATAAGTGGTGCTTGATTCACTCACTCATAAGTGAACATTAGAATACTAATAGCATGGAGGTCCAGCAAGGGGACTGCGAAGCTCTGATGCAACGCAATCCAGAAGGAAATTGAAAATATGTATGTTTGTGCCTGGGTGTGTGTATGCATGCATATATGTGCTTATAGAGGGGCAAGTTCTCACTTTGAGCAAGGGGGACAGAGGGGTGGTTTTATTGCAAAAATCAGCAAAGGAGCTCTGAGATAATGTTACTATCAAACCTATTAGTCTATAAATATAGAGGGCTGGACTCATTTGTTCTAAGGCCTCTTATTCGTGCTAATGCCTATGCAAAACACACACACACATTCTTGGCAGACATTAGGCATTAATAAATATTATCAATTTATAATGATGATTATTCTAGCTCATATCTCTTGTACATTAATATACAAAGTGACAATGGGGATTTGGGGACATTATTGCTCAACCCCATCTCCCACTTCCCCCAACACTCATACATAGGTCAGGGTCATTGAAATGGAAGAAGTAACCTGGACCAAATTCTTAACCATTTAGTGGGTTCTGGAGCTTCCGTCGTCAATGCTTTGTACATGTCACTATAGCAGGAGGCCATATTCAGTAAAGGAAGGGCAGCTCATCATGTAGGAAGAAGGGCGTGGGGGCTTTAATACAGAAGAGGAGGTTTCTTAAGCATTACAGAGGGCCAACATGGTGGAAAAGAGCTCAAAATGAGGGTCCTGATCATCAAGGTTGACCTCAGGGTCCTAAGGACATTCAGCCTAAAGCTGGCTACTAACAGGTGTCAGACAGTGACCGACACACAGTGAATTCTCCAGGGATTGGTCAGACCCTACCAGGAGACATGGCACTCCCTGGGGTGCTGGAGAGGGAGGCGAGGGAGGCCATGGTCATTCTGAATTCAGGGAGATACATTATGGAATTAATATAAAGAAGATGTTCTTTATATTGGAACATAAAGACAAGTAGGAGCCATATGATGCCAGAAGGGAAAGCCTGGTGGTGCCCAAGCTAAATGACAAGAATCCAGGGGGTGGGTGGAGGGTCCTTTCAGATTTGGAAAAGAAGTCAATCTAGCACCTGGTACACAGACACCTGTCATTTATTTAGATTCAAGTATTTTTTTGTTGCTTTGGTTTTTTTTTGTTTGTTTGTTTGCCTCATGACTTTTGGTGAACTGGGTTTCTAAACCTTGAGAATTAAGATAGCATGATTATGTCCGGAGAAAACAAGGCCTCTCAATGCCTCTCCCTAGCTCTACCCAAGCTCTGGCTTTGCTCCTGCTGACATTTTGCTGTGCTCTTCATTGGCCATTGTCAGAGAGAAGTTTGTTCAAAACTCTGAAATAGAGAGGTTGTAGAACAACTGGTGTCTTTCAAGTAACCATGGCTATATGGATGCTAACATCTCTAGTGATAACATCTAGGTGAAACACTTACACTCTAATAGCCTTCCTTCCTTCCTTCCTTCCTTCCTTCCTTCCTTCCTTCCTTCCTTTTTCTTTCTTTCCTTCTTATTTATTTATTTATTTATTTATCTTTGTTTGTTTGTGGTGCTGCAGAATGAACCCAGTGGCACTCTACCTCTGAGCTACACCCCCAGCCCTATTTTTATTTTTTTTTGAAACAGGATTTCCCTAAGTTGCTGAGTCTTTCTAAGTTGCTGATGCTAGCTTTGAACCTGCAATCCTCCTGCATCAGCCTCCCAACTACTGGGATTACAGGCGTGTGCACCATGCCTGGCTCTCTAATAGGTATTTCACAGATGATTCGTTCCCCAGTGGAATGAATCCAGTTATGAATGTTAGCTATTGTGGGACAGTTATTTATTTCTTTAATGTTCTCTAAATTTCACCACCCAGCCATCTGCCTACTCCACCCACATGTAAGTCTGGCCGTGGCCACAGAGATGTTTCAGGGCTTTGTCCTGAAGTTCCCCAGTTGATTCTCCAAACTGGTTCTGGACATTAATCTTCGGGGATGGATGGCCAGGGCTTCATGCGGGCCTCTTGGATACCACCATTCAGAGGAACTTCACGCATTTATAGTGCACTCTTGTGCTCAGACTGCTCTCCACAGCCATGATATTCTGGTGTTAAAGCCATTCTTAAGAACAGGGAAATGTAACTGAAGCCAAGCAAAATGTTAATATTTAACTGACAGGTGAAAAAACAGGAAATGGTCTTAAAAGTCTAAATTAGTATTTTAATACCTTGTCATGTTTCATTTTATTGGGATAAAATCCAACTTCCTTCTTGCGGCCTTTATTAGGCTCTGTAAATTATGGCTCACCTATTTCCCCAGCATGATTCTCAACTGGCTTCTCCAATCCATTTCATGCCAGGCCTTCAATGTGAATGTTCTTTCACAAGCCACTCTGTTCTTGACCATGCTATTCATTCTCTGTGTCTAAAATACACTTCCCCCTCTTCTTTTCTCAGAAATTTCCACTTCTCTCGATTTAAAACTCATGTCTTCTCTTCTTGCTCTGTTGTGACTTGCCTGTGCACTTGCATTTCCACTGTCTTCATTCATAACTTGATCACATTACTTACAATAACATATTCCAAGCCTCTATTTATATTGACATCTCATCTTCTATACTACCTTGTGTACCCCTGGTGGGAAGGGCCTATGTTTTATTCATCTTTATATTTTTTTTTGCGGTACCGGGGATTGAACGCAGGGGTGTTCTACCTCCGCGCTATGCCCCCAGCCCTATTTTTTATACTTTATTTTGAAACCGTGTCTCACAAGTTGTGGAGGGCCTCACTAAGGAGAGAGAGAGAGAGAGAGAGAGAGAGAGAGACAGGGAGAGAGAGAGAGTGCTGAGGCTGGCCACGAACCCGGATCCTCCGGTCTCCGCCTCCCAAAGTACTGGGATTACAAGCGTGCGCCACCACGCCCGGCTTATTCATCTTTAAACCCTTAGTACCTGACACACTGTTGCCTGCCCTAGAAAAGGAGCTCAATAAATAATTGTGGAATGAATGACTAAAATTAAATCATGAAAAGTATAAAGTAGTCTTGATGATAGGCAACATTTGTCTTAACACATGGGATAAAGGACTACCCGGAAGCTGAAAAAAATAACCACAAAATATTCCTGTTAAAGAAGCCACATTATATTAAAAACTGTGAAACAGTAGAAAGATTTCATTTTAGAAAACCACCTTTACTTCTTGAATAAGAAACACTATCCCTAAAGGATGTATTTCAGTTATTGAGCAATCAAAATTTAAAACTTCCATTCAACCCAGAAGTTGGGAGATGCCTAAGTAGGTGGAATATGTTGAGTTCTGAATAAAATTGGCATTTCCTCATATTCTGACATTAAGGTGCTGAAATATGCTGTCAGGTATTAACATGTTTGTTGGTGGTAACGTGGCTTGGCAGGATAGAAATGCCAGTGTGAGTTTTATGATTACATTTTCATTACAAAACACAGATCTATATCTATGGAGGTTTATTGCCTAGAAGTATTAGTCATATGTTGGTACAGTGCTTGAATGCTGTTAGCCTTGTTCAATTTTAACACTGGGGCTGTGTTTATAAATCCATTTGGTAAACAGTTTAGCCTATGTCCACAGTCCAAAGTGACAAGTGAATGCATATAAGAGACTTAATTAAACCAGATGTTGTGCATTGAAAAATTAAAGTCACTTAAATATTGTATAATTTTTCAAGTATTTTTCCCAATGGGTAGTGTATATAAATGTATATTAACTTGAACATATAATCGAGTTTATATCCAAGTAAAAAGTATTACTTTGCTATTTTTATATGTTCAATTTATCAGTCCTACTCCTGCCAATATATTACAGAAAGGTTTAAACCAATTATAATAAAAATTTGGGCCAGACCTGTAAATTTGAGTAATACTTATGACTAGAAGAATATTTCAGTCACCTTGAATTTAATTAATGAAAATACTTTGATGAAGAATAAAAAGGGTTGAAAGTTGCATAATGTTCCCTCCTTATCCCCCTTCCAAACAAACCAAAATAAATAAATAAATAAATAAAAATGGGGAGGGAACACTAAAAGAAACAAAATGAATTTTATATCACATTTGTAATTTATGACAGATTTTTTAAACTGTTAGCAAACTTATAAGTACAGTGAAATACTTAAAGTCCTTAGAGTCACTAATAAATGTCTACACTCTTTTCCACAAGTTGACTTTTGAAGCAGCTCATCGAGAAAGACCACACTGATCCTTGGAATGTATCTTGATAAGAGGACACACCTATCTTTCTCTAGTGTGATCATTGCACTATCAATTTTACTATTTTCTCTTTGTTCAGTTGGATCCTGCAATGCATTGAATGTTGACATCAGATTACTCACATTACAACAGTTCACAACACTGAATGAACAATTTTCAATCCAGATTATTTTCTCCAGATAACAAAATGTAATCAAGCAAAGAAAGACAAGCTCAATTAATTTCTAATGCTTAATTTATCCTTTATTCCTCGTTCCTCAATATAAAAAGAAACACTGAATGTAGACCAATATTTTCTGTTTGCAGTAAAGAAAAAAATAAATTTCTTCCTTTATGCCAAGATTGAGTTGTACCCGCCAATTAGAGGCCAGGTCTGTGGAGCACTCCTATGGGTCTGCTAATGTCTCTGGACCACTTCTCAGGGCAACAGATTGTAATAATTAGTGCTGTAAGCATAAATACGAAAATGAGGGGGTTGCACTAGGTGATCTCTAAGGTCCCTTCCAGCATCAGAATTTCAAAAGTTGGTGAACCTGAAATTGCTAAAGTGTTTCTGAATGTACCTAATTTATGCCTGGGGGCAATTTATTCATTTGAAAAATGGGTCCTTTTTCATTAATTTGTCTCAGAAATACAATCTTAAATGGAGAGTAAATGCTGGCTAAACACTTATAATAATAACATGGGATTATACAGCATTCCACCTTTTACAAAGGCATATTTAATTCACAGTAATGTTGTGAAGAAGTTCTGTGACCAGGATTTTCTCATCCCTTTGGCAAATTGGTGCAAAATTGAGTTTTACTATACCATCCTGGTCTTCTTATTTTCTCAAAGATACTAAAAGGTGCTCCTTAATACTTGCATGTCCAGGCAGGAGATTCCCAGGAACTAAAATCATCTAAGCCTGCGCCTCCATGAAGATAAGAACCATCTGTATCCTGTTTACCATTGTACCCTTAACATCTGACCCAACACCTTATAAGGATTATATTTCAGTAGAGTGATGCACAGATAAATGTCAGTGATCAGTACTATCAAGAAAAATAAAGATTAAGAAGGAGTTGTGGTAGGATGCTTTAGAGAGAGAAGGAATCTTTACGGAGGTATCATTTGGAAGAGCAGAGTACGAAGTGATACTTAGGGAAGTTTTTTCTAAGTATAGGGAAAAGATGAGCCAAGGACCCTGGGATGAAAATGTGTTCAACATGTCTGAAAAACAGCAAGGACTCCATGTGATGAGAGTGGGAAGAGAGGCAAAGAGCCTTCAGAGGTGACATCACAGAGGTCGAGGTTGAAAGGTCAGATCCCTTCGTTAGGTCATTGATTAGGAAACACACAACAGTCCAATTCCTTTTAGTATATACTACTAGGAAAAGATAAAACTGAAAAAAATGCAAGAACAATTAGGTATCTTGTCACTAGTTTAATTTAGGAACTCTTCTCATCTAAATATTTGTGTGTTATTATTATCTTTTTTAACCTATGATCTTGGGTTCAACCCCCGTCATAGATTGCTAAGAAAATTTGCCTTTTTCACAAATTCAGACGAGTCGTGCTGAGAGTTAAGTTTCCAAAACCTCACCTCTCAAGTTCCTGATTTCTTACTTTTTTTCTCACCAACTGCTCTGAAGTTACTTTTAGAGAAGGCCCACTGAAGGCCCTTGGTTGTGAACCAGCTCTCTCCAAACAGTTTTACTGAATACCATTTCTAGAAAGGTTAGTAGGTGTTCTGTGGTCAGATGAATCTCTGAAATATTATATACATATTCCTTTCAAACATTTCACAAGGCCCATGGACAAATTTTTGGCTAGAAGTCATTCAGTGTACTAAAAAATATAAATGGTGCAATATTTCCTAAAAAGCTTTCACCCTGGAGCTTTGTTCTCCCTGAAAATAATTACTGGTATATGCTTCAGGTGTCATTGGTCCCAAATTAATATTGCTTTAAACCTATTCTCAATATATTAATTCATTGTTTCCATCCATCAATCCTTCTTTTCTTCCATTTTTATAATTAGGCCAAGCACTAGTAATAAAAAATAAGCTAAGGAGAACCTTAGCTCAAGCTTCTCCATTCTAATGGGGTGACAGTCACATAAAGAGATAATTCAAACCCAATGTAGTATATGCAGTAGCAGAGATGTAAGTGGTTTCTTATAAAAGTTGAGACAAGAGGGTACTTAATAATGCAAGAAATTGTTTAAATGGACAATTTCCTTTCTTTTGGAATTATAGCAAAAATATTGGTAGTATATTTCAAAACAAACAACAGTGAAAAGTTTCTCCATAATCATTTTGTTTTTTCACTTTATTTTAATGTTTTTAACCATAGAAGAATTGAATTTTAGTACTTATTAGAATTTGGCCTCTCATGGTAATCCTATTCTATATAAATAGATAGATAGCCCTTTTAGTGCATTTAGATGCAACTTAGAAAAAGGTTCTAATAGCACACTGCTAAAGGAGAACACAGCAGGCTCCCTCTCCATCTCAGGTTGCCTTCTTGGGATTCCTATGTGACTCATTGCTAATTCCAAGAAGTTAGTTTATTTCAGTACAGGGGTTCCTGTGTAACTCATTGCTAATTCTAAGGAGCTACTTTATTTTAGTATAGACTCTAACCCTTTCAGAGAATCTTTTTTTAACCATTTGCTTAAATTATTGAATGCTTAAAAATCTGCCTTACTGACATATGTTTTAGCTTTAGTTTATAATAAATGCAATAGGTTTTTTTTAAAATTTTGTTTTTTAACATCATAAATAATGGCTAGGAAAAAGTGAAAGTCAGAATACCACAAAAACTAAATGAAGCTTTGCTAAGAAGACAGATTATCTTTCTAATATAAACCTAATACATTTTTAGTAGTTGTGGGATGTGTGAATCGTCTCCTGCCTTATAAAGACATAGATCTATTGCATTATGCCAGAATTTTTCTTTCCTAGAAATATCCAGGAAGAGAGGATTGTAACATAAATATAATCTTTTCTTGGCAAATAAAAGAAAGTGAAGGGAATATTCTAGAGAGATAGTGTCCTATGCCAGTTCCCTAAAGCTCAATGTACAAATGTGAAGGTTAGGGAGTTCACCTTTTGGATTGTATACCAATGGGGGCACTATGGTGTTAGTTATTCTTTACGACCCGTCAGTGTTTGAGCATATACAGGAAAAGTTTACAGGCACTTGAAAATACTAATATTTTTGGCCCAAACCTGATAACCTACCTGAAGCTTTCAATTTTTATTTTATCTATTCATGGTCTAAAGATGCAACTGCAGTGGAGACTTTTAGCTCCTCTATGCATGCTTCAAACTGTTAAATTAAAAAAAATTGATGAGAGTAATGCTAATTGAGTAGATTTTTTAAAAATTGGTTTATATACTCAACTTATTCAATTCTTCATCTCATTTTATAATACACACATAAATTGCTAGAAATAGATAATCCCAAAAGTACATTTCTGTGATAAGGGATGAAATAAAATGTCTATCCTTGAGAGAAGAGTTATCTGAGTACTTTTTCTCGACCTCAGCATTACTGACATTCAGAGCCGGGCAATTCTTTGTTGTGAGGCGTGGTTTTGGTGTGCATGGTGGGGGGCGGGGGATACTGCATTATAGGATCTTTAGCAACATCCATGGCCTCTACTCACTAAATGCCAGTAGCAACCTAGCTTTTTCTTTGTTTTGTTTCATTTTTGGTCCTGGGGATTGAACTCAGGGCTCTGTGCATGCTAAGCATGCACTCAACCACTGAGATATATCCCAGCCCTGACCCAGCCTTTTCTTGCCAGTTTGACAACCAAAATATCTCCAGACTTTGTCAGTTGTCTCCTGAACCAGGAAAATTACCCCTGGTTGGGAACCAATTTTTAAAAAGTATAGATTAACTATTTGAATCCCGGATGAGAGGAGGAGGAAAAGTCTAGGATTACCATTTCTCCCATGTGTAAGGAATGGGGGGGGATTAGCATATACCTTTAGGAAGTGCGAGAAGCTGTGCACTACAGGCCTCCGGCGGATGCCATTGAGCACTCAGAGGTAAATCTGTGCACCCCTGGATCTGAGCAACTCTAAAGTTGTGCTGAGGCCACAGACTTTCCTCAAGACTAGAGCCGTGGCCGCAGAGAGGTAGAGAACAGACACTCTGTCCCACTGAAGGCCAAGGGCAATTACACAGAGTTGCAACAAAGCGTGACCCCCTTCAGAGGTAACTAGGGCACAGGGTTGGTCACTCGTACGGATGGCTATTATCAGGAATGCTGGATCCACGGAAAAGGCACACTCTATCAAGGACAGATAAGAGAATCTCGGAGAGCGGTCATGGGGCCGGTGCCCACTTGGCATACCTTCTTGAAGGTTCTCCTCCTTTCTGGCTGGGATTTCACCAATCTCTTGGCTTATCTCTTTTCTCAGGCTGGCTCCAGTCCAAACTTCCTCCCACAGCCGTCAGAATGTTCTTTCTAAAGCACAACCCTGAAATTATCTGTGGCCTACTTTAAATGCTTTGATGTTGCATTTGCGATATAGTTCAAGATCCTTAGCATGGCCTAGATGCTGACTTCATCTTTTGACACCCCTTTCATGCCCATCAAGTCCAAACTATGTGACTATGTCCTTTTGTCTCTATAGTCTTGCTCCTGTAGCCTTTTCATCTCACTGTTACACGCCAATGTATGTGTCCAGTCTGTATTTTTCATTTTAAAAAGAAAGTCATTTTATTGACAGTCATGGTGGCTCAGGACTGTAATCCCAGTTCTTGGGAAGCTGAGAAAGGAGGATTGCAGGTTCAAGGCTGGCCGCAGCAGCTTAGTGAGACCCTTAGCAACATTGTGAGACCCTGTTTCAAAATAAAAAATAAAACGAGTTGAAGTTGTAGCTTTGAAATAGAATGCTCCTGGGTTCAGTCAGTCCCCAGTACCAGACACACAAAAAATCATGTTACTGTGTTTCTGCTTTTTCTTATTTCTCTCTCTTCTTTCCCTCCCCCCTTTCCACATAAGCACTTCACTGTGTCATTAAAACTCTGATTTAACAATTGGATAGCTTATAGTTCTTTTGTTATTTTCTACAACTGTGTGTGTGTGTGTGTGTGTGTGTGTGTGTGTGTATTGCTAGGGATTGAACCCAGGTCATCACACATTCTCGTTAAGTGCTTCACTATTGAGCCAAACTTCTATCTCTCCTCTCCTCCCACTGTTAGTTCTCCTTCTATATCTATCACTATTCCTTCTTGACCTCTTTGGGTGATAACTCTTCTCCCTCCTTCAATGTCTTCATACAGCAGGCTCCCAACATTTCTTCTCTTTTCACTCTTCAAATGCTTGCTGGGTAATCACTGATATTTCCAAATGTGCCCCTGTATCCTCAACTTATAACCTGAGCAGCAAACCCCTATAATTAGATGTCTGCAAAATAATTCTCCTGGATGTCTCACTCACATCCTCCACTCAACATACCCTGAGTTTAGCTTATCTTTTCCCACAGACTTGGACTTCTTGAAATGCCACACCATGTAACCATTCTCATTAGAAACCTGGAATTTCCCAAGGACCACTTCTTTATCATCATCCATCTTCAATTAGTGACCAAAGAGAGTTGATTCTATCTACTCAAGATCTCCTTGCGCTTTCTTATTGTTGCTGAATTTGTTCATACTCCATTCTATGAGTTGTTCCAAATAGTTATCATCAATGTGCTCCTACTTGTCCAATTCCAGTCTCTTCCTTTTGCTGTCCACAAAGCAATTCTAGTCATGCCTCTTCTGTGTCCAAACATTTGTTTTCAGGGCTTAGCTCAAGTTAATTGCCACGTGAACTAGAGAAGGAGACATGGGGACAGGATTATGCCTGGACTACAGTACCACAAAAATATGCACCCTAACAACCATCATAAAATAGACATAGCAGTTCCCATGAAGTCTCTTCTTTCATGAACCTCCCATTCCAGCTATGTGAACCTCCTTGCAGGTCCCTGAATATGCAATACTATCTTGTGCCCTGGTGTGTCTTTTATCACTAAAATATTCTTTCCTCTCTCATTCTTCCAGACTTTCTCCTTGAATGCCCTTCTCGTCTCTACTTACCTGGTAAACATACCTTTCCTTTAAGAATCTGGTCAAACATAGCCTTCTCATGAAGCTCTGTCTGCCTTCTTTTTTTTTTTTTTTGCGGTACCAGGGATTGAACCCAGGGGCGTTCTACCTCCATGCTATACCCCCGGCCCTATTTTTTATACTTTATCTTGAAACTGGGTCTCACGATGTTGCGGAGGGCCTCACTAAGTAGAGAGAGAGAGAGAGAGACAGAGAGAAACAGAAAGAGAGAGAGCTGAGGCTGGCAGGGAACCCGGATCCTCTGGTCTCAGCCTCCCAATCCTTGTAATCTGCCTTGGGATTACAAGCGTACGACACCACGCCTGGCTGTCTGACTTCTTTCATAGGAACAACCTCTCATTTTCCTCCTTAACTGCATCCTGGAAAGGCAACACTATTGCACCTACAATTTTTAAAATTTAATTACATTAGTTTCTTTGCTTCCTTATATACTAGATTGATAGTAAATTTGAGGTTTTCAAGAAAAACTATAAAGTATTTATTCCTAATATGCAATATGACACTGAGTATAGAGATGTTAAAATGTTTTTTGAAAAAAGAATGAGAAAAATGGATGAATGGATGAATTAAAGAATGGAGCAGACATTTTCAAGGTTCGTTGCAGCTCTGCACTCGCTGATTTTTCAAAGTTTCTTTCTTAGTATTCATAGATAAGGAATAAAAGGCAATTCTCTCAAGAGAGGTGATACATTGACTTTGATTTAAAATACACTGAGTGGAAATGTGTGACTCCAGTTCAATGCAGGCAGCATCTGAAGAGTGAGTTTGGGAGGGGACGAAAGACATAATGAGTATGACATCACTGAGGGACAGAGACAGAAATGTCAGAGGAAAAGGAGCTCCGGGAGGAAAATCACCAGGGTCATGCACTTTCCAACTACCTCAAATTTTGCCAAGGGAAAGCTATAGTCATTTTTAACTTCTCCATCACTCCATAATTCTGGTCAAAGTGGAAAGGAACCTGTACATCTTATCCAGATTTGCTCTCTAAAGTGACAGAATTAAGTGGAAAGATATCAAACTACCACTTTTCCTTAAGTGATGTCTTTTGCATCCTTTAAAAGAAGCAAAATCATAAAATTCAACAAAAAGACAAACCAGCGGCTAATGGCTGCTGCAAGAACAATGCCACTAAAATCGTAGGAATCAAAATTTCTATTCATATTTCTATTTTAAGGATCACTAGGAAGTTTGCTTTCATGCAATACGCTTCCTAGATTATAGGTGTGAAGGCATCAATGACTGCGATTAAGACAGAAGACTTCATTTCAGTCAAATCAATGTTGAGAGTTAATAATGAAAGTTTTATTCATGTCTGTAACGACTAAAATTCCATCTCTCACTATGATTGGCACCACAGAGCCAGCCACTTGGATGACTAAGATTTTATATAGTCCAATAATTACGAGTCATGCAGACACAACCATCATTTGGACATAAAAGAGAAAACTCTCCGATCATCCATCATCAAACATTAACAAAGAATGGAACTTTAGAATTTCCAACTTGGGAAAAACCTTTGACCTTTAATGTCCAGGCACTCTCCGCAACTTCTGCTCCCGCTTGGCGATGGAGAGGCACCAAGGTGGCTCCTCCCATGCCTGGATTCACGATTTGGTTCACACACATGCCTGTGTTGGCAGGATTTACATAACAGCCCGGCAACCGAGACAGGCAACATCTCCACGCAGAAGGTGGGGAAAAGAGAGAGAAACAGAAGGACAAGGTCCAACTTTATTTGAGGCCAAATATTGCCAGGCTTTGGCAGAGTAATGCCTGCTTTGCTCTGTTTTTTTGAGAACATGGGAGTCGAGGTCTCCCACCCCTTCTGTACCACCATCTGCCTCAACCTTGCTAAGGGAGCATCCATGACAGTGGTCTCTGAGACACTGCAGCAGTATTTTGACTTCTGATATCTGCTATGTAATGGCATGGGGAAATATTGCGAAAAATGTAAATAATTGTATATTAAATAAAAGCCAGCTAGAGAACGGGCTTTTAATAGGAATATCATTACTATCAATTGCAAGGTTAACAACAAAATACCATAATAACCCCCCATTAACTGGAAAGAGGTGAAATATGTGAAGTTAAGTAAGGGCTAAGTAGAATGTACAGGAACAAAAATATTCCTATATTGCTTAATAGAAAACAATATGACTCAACTGATAGTTGCTGATTGCTTTTCTCAGACAGAGATTGCTCTCTAGTTGTATCTTCCAGTAAAAATTCTCATGGAATTCAATTGAGCTTTCAGGTATTAACTGCTATTGTGTGGTTTTCTGTATATGTTATATCATCCTACTGCAACTGATTTAACCCTTGAATACATTAAAATGGCCATTGTGTCTGTTATTAAACAGTAAAAGAATATGGCTCATATTAGTGATCAGGACCAGGAAATCTTGACTCTGGGGTTAGGAATAATAGGAACACTGCTATTACAAGGTTAGCATTTATAAGTGCTGAATATTCTAACCAAATGTTTGTAACCTTCATATTCTGGCTGTCAGAGGATACACCTGCATTTCATTACCTGACCCCTAAGACCCCACAGGAGGATTTGAAAATCAGGTGAGAGAGAGAGAGAATGAGAGAGAGAGAGAGAGAGAGAGAGAGAGAGAGAGAGAAGAGAGAGAGAAGAGAGAGAGAGAGAGTTAGAGTTAGTTTTCAGTCTTTTCTATGGAAATCTTAATGTCTTTGATGTGAAGTGCTAACGATACAATAAGGAAGCTCTGATCAGGCTTCAAGGCTTCATAGATGACTATGGATCTATGGATGCACAGACTAAGTAGTGGTAAATTAAAATCTGAAGACATAGGGCCCTAAGAATCAATGGCAAGGCAGCTCTCTCTCTCTCTCTCTCTCTCTCTCTCTCTCTCTCTCTCTCTCTCTTCCTTCTTTTCTTTTTTCTTTTTTCTTTTCTTCTTTTCTCTTTTCTTTTCTTTTCTTTTCTTTTCTTTTCTTTTCTTTTCTTTTCTTTTCATTTTGTACAAGCGACTGAACCCAGGACATTCTTCCTCTGAGCTACACCACTTCCAGCTCTTTTTATTTTTTTGAAACAGGGTCTCACTAAGTTGCTGAGGCTGGTCTTGAACCTGTGATCCTCCTGTCTCAGTCTATCAAGTACTGGGATGACAAGTGTGTGCCACCACACCTGGTATAGCTCTCCCTCTCACTTCCTGAAGTTTCTCAGCAATGCAAACTCTTAGGTTCAGATGCAGAAGAAATTCTATTTTCCTCTTTTGGGAAAAGCTGGATAGGTAGTATAGCACAGAATATTTTATTTAGTATAATGTGGATTTGAGTTCCATCTCTTCCACTTATAGGTTATGTACTCTACACTTCTAAGAATCTTTGAAACTTCATCTCACAAAGAAAATGATATTGTATTATGATATATTATGTGCCTTACATGGGTACTGTGGGAATTAGTGTGATGATATAAATTAAAAGAATTTAACTAGGGATCCAAAAATATCTATCTACCTATCTTAGTTTAAATGCTAGTTTTCATTGTCCTTCTGTCTATGCTAGGATGAAGTTCAGACACTTACATTTTTCATAATGGTCAAGAAAGGAATGTCTTATTCTACCATGCCAGGGAACGTAACTGAATTCAGCCAAAAGATACCTAGTCATCTGTTGGGTAAGTGGTGGAATCAGAGTACATCTAGTTGGAACACCCTCCTATTTGGCAGAACAGACACACTCAGAGGCATTCAATCCATGGAGCAGGAGTAGAAGAATGAGATGACAGAGTCTACCCCACACTGACAGCACACTAAACACCCCCTCCAGGTAAATAGCTACCACCACAATACCACATTGTAATGATTCTTGCATTATTGCAACATCTCATGTCCTCATGAGGGTAAGACAAGAATAGAAGAGAGAAAGGAGAAGGAGAGAGGACACCAAAAGAACTCATTTCAATCACAAACACTCCTTATAAGAATTAGGGATAAGATAGATGATCATTTGAAAGGCTTTGTTTAAACACTGTTCAAAATGTTGGCAGAGACAGGAACAACAGTTCCGACCTTAGTTCCCCTCCTTGGAGGCCAGATACCTTTCCCAGACATTGAACCACTAATGGGAAATTAAAGGCAATGAAACAACAGCTGGAATCCCATAACTGACAAGGTTTATATTGTACTCGGAGTAATTCACACTTAAAGAATTTCCTTTCCAATTGTTGGGCTTTTTTCTTTCTCTTCAGTGTTCGAGTTGATGGACTCTCTCCTGGTGAAGCAGTTTTCTCTACGTAACTGAACAAAGGTGGTCTCATTGTAGTATCTAAATGTAGTTCTGTCACCAAAGATTTGAAGAGCTGTGCTTTTCCTTACTCCTGCTGGCAGGCTTGGCTAGGCAAAGGGATGGAACGTTTGAGTGTCTACTGCACGAACCATACGTATTTCACTATTCTCTAATAGTGCTGTTTTTGTATTTTTCCCAATGTCATGGGCATTATTTTTTCCAATTTTCTGAGTAACTAAAGTTCAGCGAAGTCTCGGGGATAATAACTATTTCTGTCTCTTCACAAAAGTGCTCATATGAAGCCAGCTCCTGTAGCAGAAAAACTAAAGTGGGCTACACTAGTCCACTGGAGGAGCAATTGATCAGTCCATATGAAATGGCAGTAATAATAAAATAATAGCAACAACTAAGATTTACTGGGAACACGTCATGTTACCATTACTGTATGAAGTGAGTTACATGAATTAGTTCTTTTAACTTTTTTTTATCCTCTCAAGAGTCCTTTTTACTGTTACAATTCTTGTTTTACAGAGAAAGAAACTGAGACTTATGTGGTTTAAATAATTCATTTTAGGCTTTGGGCAGTAAGCAATAAAACCAGGATTTTAAAATGGGCAGTCTGACTCCAGAATGAGAGTTCTAAATGACCTTTCAAATATAAATAAATTTATATGTATGTGCACATGGACAGATCCAAGGTCATTATCATCTGTCACTCTCACTCCTATTATAATATGCTTTCTTGACTGGGAGGGAAAAAAGGGGAGTTACAGCCACTTCATTGGGAATACTGGTGGAAATGTGTTGCACTATTGAATGTCATCTGTGAAATGTGTCACATCTGAAAAAATGTTAAGATCTCTGTCTAATGGGAAAACCGGGTGGGTAGACAGATGGTCACAATCCCGTCTGTCTGGTTAGTGCTGCAATGGGAGCATGTGTACAAGATCATGAGACAGCCAAGGAAAGAGCTGGCCACTGGGAAGGCTTCTTAAAGGAGGAAATGCTTGAGCTGTTCTTAGAGGAAGAGGAGGGGTCCACCTAGCAGACAGTGGGTGGGAAGGCAACAGGAGAGAAGGAGAAATACAAGACGAGGAATGTGCTGTGGCACAGGGTGGCGGGGGGAGTCATATGGATATGCCAGATGCACCAATATGCATATGGTAGGTGGCCTTGGGGAGACACAAGGTGAATGCGTGTTGCCAATGTTGTTGCTTGCTTGTGTTTCTGCTCTGATGAATGAGTTGGATTTTTCACCTCCACAGTATTTGTTAACCAGTTAAAGATTTAAATCTGGGGAGTGACATGATCCTAATTGTATTTCTGTAAAATTACTCTAGAGGAAAGGTAGAGAATGAATTGATAGAAGGAGAGAGCCAGGGAGATCAGGAAAGAGGCTGTGATGCTGAAATGAGTTCAGGTAAGAGAGAATGCAGGTCTGGGGTGAAATACTAGCAGGGAGATATATTTAAAAGCAGTCTTGTTTTTAAATATATCTTGAATGTGGAGTTGATGGAATTCAATGAGCATTTTTGGTAGAGAGAGTAAAACTAAAGAAAGAATCAAAGGTGAGCACCAGCTAACTTCCTTGAGCAACTTTGTGAACTATGGAGCCCTTTCTGATGGAAAATGAATACGGAAGAGAAGAATCTAGAGTAGGGAGAAATATTCATATCAAGAAGATGAGGTCCTTATGTAGAGAATCTGAGGTATAGGCAGAAGAACATACCTTCACAAGGACAGGAGATAGGGCAAAAGGCAGTTTTGGATGTCTGCCATGGAATTGATAGTTAAAACCCTGGGAGTGGCTAAGTTCTCAGAGAGACTGTGGGGCAGCCTTGGAAGAGAGGTAAAGATGAATCTAAAACAAATAGAAATGGAATGACTAGAAAAAATAGAAATAGAAGAACTTCCACTGAAGTTATGTACATATGTGAAATTACCAATGCCAGTCTCAATATCATGTATGGAGAAGGGGAGAGACTGTGGAGGTAGCCAGGGGGAAGTCCTCTAAGTGCTATGTGTATGTATGTCCCTATCACTCTGAACTATATTATGATGTGAGATTATAACGCAGCCATAAAAGTATATATACATGTACATATATACATATATATGGAAGGACTGGTTTTTCAGGAAAAGAAGTTAGTGAGGGAGATGGAAATGTGAAGTTCAAACAGTATAAAGAAAACTTCCAAAGAATGACCTGAGATAAGTCAAGAGAAGAGAAATTTTCATGAAGGTGAAAATGATCATCTGTGTCAAATATTCCAGAAAGGTCAGTTAGTAAGGACAAAATGACTCCACTGAAGTTTGGCAAACAAGAGGCCACAGGTGAACCTGAGGAAAATGGTTTCATTGGGCCTATGGAGGTAGAACAAAAGTAGGTGATGTTTTTCTGAGCATTGAATAAAAGGGGGTAGAGATAGTCAATGGAGTTTCTTTCTCTCAGCATACTAAGAGCAGTCATATACTTTCATTTTCACAGGTTTTGTACTTAAAATAGTCCTTCTATGTCATAGGAAATGAAGTACATACACTACTTGAGGTTTCTAGATCTCTCTGACTTTAGGTTAGGCAGAAAATTTTCTGAGCTTATCAGGCTAGAGAAGATTGTTTTCCGGTACTCAAAAGTCCTTTTGTCTATGACTATTTCCTGCCTCATGCTTCAAATGGAACCTATGACAAGTTAAACAATTTGCTCATTCCTTCTTTGACCATTTACTGAGCATGACTTTGGGACAGCAAGTCAAGTAATACAACCCTCCCTTCTTTGAAGGAGCCTTTCTTCGAGCCTAGGAGAAAGAGAAGTAGATCAGTAATTGCAGAGTGAGTGAGAACGCTACTGTTCAGGTGTGTACAGGTGGAAACACAAGCCTGGGGAATCACACGTGTTTTGGAGAGGGGAGTCAGAGAAGGCTTCTCAGAGTGACTAGCATTTGACCCCAGTACTGAAGAGTGACATGGATCTTTCTAGAAGATATGGAGGGATGCCTCACAATGGGAGTAGAATATGTGTAGAGGCATGGCATTGGGGGCAGGGATTGGAGTGGGGGCAAAGTGGGAGTTCTGAGGTATGCTTTGCATAGTTCAATGTGCATGAATTTTGCATCATGAGAATGTATTCATTTAAAGTTGTACAAGTTTTAAAAAGAAAAACAAAACACAGCCACACAAAATCCAACTGCAGGACATCTTTGATGAAGTTCTTTACTAGTAGAGTGGCAAATATCTACCAGAGAGCAGAGGAGTACCAGCTGGGGCCACTTCATGCAACCAGGACTTATGTGCTGACAAATGAGTTCTCAAATGTTCCTTAAAAGCTCCAAGAAGACAACGAAAGCTTTTAAAGAGAGAATATCATTGTTTAATATTGCTTTTAGAAAAATGCTTTGAGAAAAGTATGGAAAGCCTAGGAGGGGGTTGATTTTGGAAGTGTTGGCAACAAAAGACTAACCCAGAAGAATAATGCTAAGGGCCTGAGTTTTAATAGTGCAAAGGGAGGTGGAGATGACAAAGAAGATAAGGAAGTTGGGACCAAAGATGTGAGTGACAGGTTCAATATGTCCCCAGTGGTCTGATTGAGGTGGACTGTAGGAGGGAGGCTTCTAGTTCATGCAACTGACTATTGTCAGTCACCTAGAAGGGTATATAACAAGGAAGGAATAAGCTAAGAAAAACGGAGCTTGTTTCTGGTGGGTTAATTTTTATGTCCTAAAGAATATTCATGAGGGTTCCCTAGTTGGCATTTGGGGAGGAATAGGGTACTGGGAGAAAGAGCTGAAAGTCTCCTTTAACCATCCAAAAGAGCCTCACCATTTATTAGATGGAATTTCTTAGAAGTCACATTATCAGATGAGAGCCCCAAATTAAGAGAAAGAGGGAAAGTTGTCTAAATGTAATAAATTTTTATTATTTATCATCATAAATATTCCCACTTTAGCTAACAGAATATGTGAAAATTAGTTACATACAGAGTGAGTCAAAGGAAAAAGAACCCTGAATTGTCACTCATTCTACAGGAGTCAAACCAGTTATTTGGGTATCATGTAACCAAAACAACTGGCTGACTTAATTACTCAGTCAGTAAATAGTTGTTTTGGCAGGGAATAGCTGACCACTAACAGGGTCCCTACCCAGAAGCTTCTAAGCAAGGACAATTGTAACAGTGTGTTTCTGAAGGATCTGAGCACCACTGGACTGATGTTAAACAAATGAATATATTTGGTAAATATTACAAGTATTTACAGTGAATCAGAAGAGCTAAGTGCATGTGGTGGACTGGAGATTAAAGTAGTCAAGTCAAACACAAGGATAAGTCACATCTGCTCTCAGTCATACGTCAGTGTTGAGATGTGATCCACAGGGCACAAAGCCTGGCCGAGCACCAATTCCCCCCATTGGTAGAATGTCGCATTAAGGAAACAGTGACTAAGAAAACAGAAGAAAGTGAGCCCTGTTCACATTGCATAGTTCAGCTAAGATAAATGCAGGAGCCACTAGAACATGCTTGTGCGTTATGTGCATTTTAATCCTGATCCAGGAGCCCCATGATGGCTTGGTAGATGACTAAAAAGTCTATGAGGAAGGCTTATTGTTTAGACAGGGAAGATTAAGGGTGAAATTACCAACTATTATTAACATTCACACACTTATTCAACAATTTGGGGGCGTTTAATACATGTCAGGCTCAGCAGCTACAACAGTGAGTGAATCAGTCTCCCTCCTGATAATTTCATGCCGGCATCCATCCCACACTTACTAGGTCTGGCCCTACCTGGTTTCTGGAATCAGGGGATTTCAGAGAACTCTCCCAATTTTACTGAAAACAAAACTGGCGCTGAGTTGTGAAGTAAACTGCCAAGGTTATAAAGTTAATGACAGTCAGAGCCAGGACTGGCCTCCATGTACAAGGCTTTTGCTGATATAACTGCATTTTATAGTCAAAGCTGATTTCATGGAACAATTTAAGGCATTACAATGATGAAACTTCATTCATAATATGCCCAAACTGGAAACAACTCAAATATCTATCAATAGAATAGACTAATACGTTTTTATGCATCCATAAAATGGAATAGAATGCATCGGTGAAAATAAATGAATTACAATCACACGCAGCAACGCAGAGGAAGAATGTACAGGAGTATGTATTGTGCACTTCAATTTACACAGAGTTAAAGGACAGGGAACACTAAGCAATGGATACTGGCTACCTCTGGGGAGAGACACTGACAAGGAGGGGACACGAGGAACCTCTGATACACTAGAAATGTACTTTCTCTTGATCGGGGGTGGTAGTTACAGCTGTACAAATATGTCAGATTCATTGGCTTGTGTATTTAAGATTGGTGCACTTTATATGTATCTATCAGTTTTAAAATAATAAATAATGAGCAAGAAAGAACTTGATGAGCTGGTGAAGTCTATGTCAGCAGTATCTTAAAAGTAGCTTCAGAAAAAACTGGTTCCAGGGTTTGAACAATTTACCCTCCGAACTGTTTTCTCAAACCCTTTGCCCCGTCTCAGATCAGATCTGTATTATCTCACATTGCTGCCACTATATTAAACACCAACTGGTCTGTTTGTCCTTCAGTCTACCCCACACAACACAGCAGCCAGTATCCTTCCTAAATGGTGAACTGTCTTGTTAACTCCTTGTAAATACCTTCAGTGGTTCTCTCTTTTTCTTTCTTCCTTCCTCCTCTCCTCTCCTCTCCTCTCTCTCTCTCTCTCTCTCTCTTTCTCTCTCTCTCTTTCTTTCTTTCTTTCTTTCTTTCTTTCTTTCTTTCTTTCTTCTTTTCATACTGGATATTGAACCCAGGGGCCTCCTACCTCTGAACTACACCCCTATCCCAATTTTATTTTTTATTTTGAAACAGGGTCTTGCTAAGTTACCACGCACTGGCCTTGAACTGGTGATTCTCCTGTCTCAGCCTCCCAAGTACTGAGATTACAGGCATGCATCACCATGCCCAGCTTGGTTCTCCATTTTGTAGAAAATAAAATCCACAATTTTCAGCATGGATATGGGATATTTTGCAATCTTTTTCCAGTCAACTGCTCCAGTATCATCACCCACCTGTGACCTCAGTTTCTTCCTTCCTTCCACTAGTATTTATTAAATGTTTACTTATGTAAGACACTCTGCCAGGTGGTGGAAAAAATAAAAGTGAATGATACAGAGTCTTGTATCATTGCAGACTAGAGAGGAGGCCAAGATACCACCTACCTAGAATCACAAAGCTAATAAGGAGAACAAAGAAAAATGGGCAAAGGCATCATGGAACCCAGAGAAGAGGTGTTGGACTCGCCCTGGGAGGTTCTCTACAGACCTGATAGAAGATGCTGAGCCCTGAAAGAGAAATAGACCTGGCAGATAGAGACAGGTAAGCAGTAGACCGTAGCATTCTGGGCTGAAGGAATTGCCTAAACAAAGACATATAGTCATGAAAGAGCATAGGACATCTAGGAAACAAACAATAAACATTCAGGGAGATTGAATTTTGTGGTTCCAGGGTGGGGATGGGTGTGGCGATGCTTCAGGCGGGAAATGTAGGCAGACAACTGTCATCAAAGGCCTGGATTGCAATGCTAAGGTGTTTGGATTTCATCTTACAGGCAGGAGGAGCTCCCAGACACACCCAATGCCGCAGCCCTGCCAAAGCCTGCACGGTTCCACAACCACTCAGGGCACTTTCACAACTCCCTGCTGCAGTTCACCTTATTTCGTCAGCTCCAAAGCCAGCCCCACCTGGCAAAATCCTATTCAGTGTTTTGAATTATATACCTGACAACACAGAATTGCTTTTACCGAGCTTGGCATGGGCATTCTGACATTGAATCTTGCTGTCCCGTGGACTCTCGTGATGTTCAAAAGCATTGTGTGGCCTGTTGCACAGAGTTCTCATTCTGTAGGCTGCCAAGGAAATTTCTTTCTGTACGAAGAATAGTTGAGGTCTCCTGAGAACTGATGTGTGTGTTATCATAAAGACATCTGATTCATTTCAGACAATGTTGCTTCTCTTTGCTTCAGCTCAGATCCAAATCTGTGAGCAATCTCCAACAAGCCTGAGGATCTCATCCTCTCCTTCCTCTAGACTAAGCTGCCCCCACTTTCATTTTATTTTCCTCCTCCTATTTTCTCAATGACCTGATTTCCTCACTTACTTTCATGTGGATTATTTATTTATTGAACATAGGAGCATTCTACCACCGAATTACACCCTTAGCCCTAATTTATTTATTTTTTATTGTAAAACAGGGTCTTGCTAAATTGATGTGAGCCTCAGTGAGTTGCTGAGGCTGGCTTCGAACCTGTGATCCTGCTGTCTCAGCCTCCCGAGTTCTGGCTGGATTACTTATAAGTTTGAGATCCGTTTGAACTCATATTTGGTATAAATTGCACAACAAATAACTAGATGAATACATGAGTAAGTTATTATTCTTTGAGATTCTTTAATATCTCCTCTTTTATGAATCCTTCCCAGACCCTCCCAGAAAGTTAGTCAGTGCCTTCTCAGGATGCCCACAACTCTGTCCATACCTTTATTCTGGTCCACCTGCATTGCCTTACAGGAAATCTCTTCCATGTTTGTTCATCTACCTCTTTTAAGAGCTCTTCAAGTCAGGAATGAAAAGTTTTAATCCCCATGTTATTTTCCTAGAATCTAGTGCTGTACAGTGTAAGGACACATTTAATTCTTGCTGTAAGAATAAATGAATGAATAATTAATGATAAAATAAAAGAAATTGGGGTTTAACTTACCTGTGAAGAGAGAAGAGAATGGGGTCAAGGAATGTAAGCACGACAGTCGTCAGGATCCCTGCGATGAGCGGTTTTGTGAAAAAATCCAGACACCTAGAAAGTCTCAAGTCCAAACCCTGGGCTCGGAGCACAGTATCACTTTGGAACAGAGTTCAGACACAAAAAGAGAAAGAGAAGGTGGTTTCATTTGAGGGGTCTGGGGGCAAACAGGACTCTATGTAGAGCAGTTGCCCATAGGAACTGAGTCATGCAAGAAACATATATTGAGCACCAACTGAATTGCTTCACTGGAAGGCTGTTCTGAGATGCTGTAAAAAGAGAGAAACAACAGCCTTGAAGGGACATGAACCCTTAATCCTCTGACTATATATATGAGCTATATATATAGTGAGGCACACTATATGAGCTAAAGAATAAAAAAGAGCAGGATTTAGAGACTCACTTATAAAAAAATTATAAAAATATTTATTGAGTGCTTTTATTTCACAGTTGCGGTGACTCATATTAATTAGCATTCCGTGTATTGTTCAGCACCTCACCGTTTACCCAGAGCTTTCACAAGCATGTCTCCCTTGAGGCACACAATGGCCCTGTGGGGGCAGAAGGGCAGATGTTTTCCCCTCTGTGGTGGATTAGGGCACTGAATCTCAAACATTACGAGGAGCTTGTACAAGTTCGTGCACATGGGTGTTGGTTAGTGGAACCAGAAGGGAGGCTTTCTAATTCGCAGTCTGTAGCACCATATCCAGTTCATTTTGCCAACCCAACAAGCTTCAGACAATGCCTGATATCAGCTTTCCAAAAGAGTGAAACTGTTCTGGGAGTTTCACTGCATTGGTTTACATATTGTGGCTTCCTGGAGCATCTGGGATAAAGTCCAAATTCATCAGCACAGCATTCAAGGCCCTTCCCAGACTGGCTCCACCTGCCCAGGCAGGGGGATTCCCGCAGCCTCCTGGCACATCTGTACCTGCTCCACTCCCTATTGAGGGCTTTGACCCAAATTTCTCTGGAATCATACAAAATTAGTTCTTTATTTACTTTTATATTTTTAAAACCTTGCAAATTTTGCCTGTTTCATAAAATATCCATATTTGCTTCATCTCTAAAAATGTTTGTGACTTATTAATTAATGTTCCAAATAGCTCAGCCTCAGAGTGAAATCAATCCCCCGAAAGACCTGCCATGTGTATCTTCTGGTCTTGGGGACCACCCTCCATGAACCTGGGAGTGAACTCCAAGCTGAGAAAGGGAGCATTTTATTACACTGTGAACTTAGTGCAGGGAGTGTGTCTCATACCTCTTCACAACCCTAGCACATGACTCAGATGTTGTTATATATTAACTTCTGGCTGGCTTGCTGGCTGTCTGAATAGATGAATGGATGGAAAAATGATCTAAAAACTATGGAAGATACCATAAAAAGAGCCTGTATTGGGTGATCAGGTATAATTTCTAAAAGTATATCCTATGACTAACCTTATGGTCTCTACCTTTTGTGCAATACCATATCCCTTGTTGACACAGATATGAAAATCTCATATATAAGCTGGGCATGGTGACACTTGCCTGTAATCCCAGTATTTGGATACCTGAGACAGGAGGACTGCATGTTTGAGGCCAGCCTCAGCAACCTAGCGAGGCCCTCAGCAACTTAATGAGACCCTGTTTCAAAATAAAAAATAAAATAGGTCTGGGAGTGCAGTTCAGAGACAGAACAACCCTGGGTTCAATCCCCAGGACCACACACACACACACACACACACACACCTCATATATGATGCCAAAATAAAGAGTCCGTTTATATCACTGTCTTTTGGCAAAGACCCAATAGAAAACTTCTAAATCTAATTTATCTCATTAATTCCTTTCTCTGGGAATTGAAAGGAGCATTTTTCCCCTTTAACATGCATAATGTAGGAAATATTTTCACTCTCAAGATCCCTGGGGGCTATATTTATTGTTTATTGATTGTACCTATTCTAAACTATGCCTCTGCTAAAATTCAAATTTTTCCATTATCAAGCAGACAATAGAAGGGCTCCAGCAAAGGTGACTAGAAAGTTGATTACCATTGACTTTCATTTTAGAGAAAAGAAAAAAGGAGAAGAAACATATACTCAAATAATAAATTTGAAAACATTTCTTATTAGCAAAGTAATAAACATTTGATAAGCAAAGAGTTAATGTGTGTTAAAGAGAGGATGGAAAGGAGCCGGGTGTGGTGGTGCACAGCTGTAATCCCAGTACTTGGGAGACTGAGACAGGAGGATCACAGATTCGCAGCCAGCCTCAGCAATTTAGTGAGGCCCTCAACAACTTAGTGAGACCCTGATTCAAAATAAAAAATAAAATAGGCAGCTCAGAGGTAGAATGCTTCTGGGTTCAATCTTTAGTAACACACATACACACACACACACACACACACACACACACACACACACACACACACAAGATGGGTGGAAATGGAGAGAGACGAGGTTGCTTGGAGATGGCACTGGCCTTTGGGTGGAAAAGCAGAGCTATTAAGTTAGGAATATCTGAGGGATTTCCCAGAAAATTTCAAGTGATAGTGTCTTTTGTCTCCCACAGAAAATTTTAGAAAATATTTCTGAAGTACCTTATTCCCTAATTCTTGCATTTTACTTTATGAAAATGTTTATACACATCATATGCTTAAGGAAGAATGAATAAGGGGAGAAGTCACTGAATGTATTTGTTTAGTACCAGGCTCGATCAGTTGCCATTAACACCTTAGAGCCTCAGGGAGCTGAGATTGCTCATCTTCTGTCATGAGATTTCTTTTTTTTTTTTTTTTTTTGCGGTACCGGGGATGGAACGCAGGGGCGTTCTACCTCCGCGCTACGCCCCCGGCCCTATTTTTTATACTTTATTTTGAAACCGGGTCTCACGAAGTTGCGGAGGGCCTCACTAAGTAGAGAGAGAGAGAGAGAGAGAGAGAGAGAGACGGAGAGAGAGAGAGAGAGAGAGAGAGAGAGAGAGCTGAGGCTGGCCGCGAACCCGGATCCTCTGGTCTCCGCCTCCCAAAGTACTGGGATTACAAGCGTGCGCCACCACACCTGGCTCTGTCATGAGATTTCTTGATGAGGGTGGCAGAATATTTTAACTGAAACATGGTTGAATAAAATGAAAGATATATTTATTGACATTTTTATATATTAGGATTTCTCTTTAATGAAAATGTTGAGAAACCAAGGGCATCTACAGTTGGTACAAACCAAGTCACTTAGAGAAAACAAATGCATTTTGTATAAAATAGTTTACTCATAAAGAGGAATATTTATCATGTGTATGTGTGTGTGCACACACATCTGTGTTTGTGTGTGTCTGATATTTATAATGAAAATATAAAGCAAACATTTTGTGGGGCTAATAAATGTTTTAATGTTTTACTTCTATTTCGTTTTTATTTTTCTTTTAGTTTTTCTCTCTTCTTTCTCCTTCCTCTCTCTGTCTCCCGTCTTCCCTCTTTTTCCTTCCTACTCTCCATAAGCTGTAAGCGCTATTCCTGGCCTTTTCTCCTGATTCCCTCTGTGTGAGCTTCCCTTGGCAGGATGGGGTACATCACCATACACAAGATATATATGGACGAAAGGACTACGGACTGTTGAGAGGAGGGTGTGAAATCTGATTTAGACCTTAAATATGGATGTGCAGAAAATTTCTGGGCAAAAGAAAGGATCAGGGCCCCTGCTCTGGTCAGTCATGTAGACCAAATCCCATATTTTGTGGAAAAAGGATGTATATCTTTCAAATATTTCTCCTTTTCTACTCAGCTGTCATTTTCCCTTCCCAATCTTCAAATACTGAATAATTCTCTTCTTTATCCCCTTCTGAAAAACTTTCCTTTCTTGTCTAACCCTGGTGGAATTTCAAATCTTTCTCTTTTATCTCACCTTTGCACTGGGTCCCAGTCAACCTTTCTGATAATTCCATGGCTATTTTCCACCCTCCCATCCTCTACCCCCAGGTGATAGGAGTGCATCTATTTCTCTTTGCCACACAGGTTGTTCAAGAAATCATTTTACACTATGCACTCTGCTGCCTGCGATGTCAACTCCCAAATCACTGAAACATGAAACACTGTCTACAATTAACTCATCTCTAATTCCATGTGTATGGTAGATTAAGGAGTGCCCCATATAATTTATCTTTGTTTCCAATTTAAGAACTCCTGTTAAATGGATTATCCCAATTCTCCTGTGCAGAATTTGTTCCACTCATTTTCCACACCTAGACATTGAGTGGTAACTTAACCATCTTCCACCAAGTAGGGTAAGCCATTGCATGGCCGAAGAACAACATCATGATGTGCCGAGCAGAATGGATGTCTCAATTACTGTGTTACTTATTTTAATGCTCATCATTTTCATAAAACAGTGTCCTAATGTAAGGATGACTTTTATCTCATTCTGAGTCCAAGTTGTCTGGACAATGCTATTTGCTTTTAATAGGATGTATTAACAAAATTGCCCAATATCTTAGTGGTATCACAACAGAATCCACTAGTAATTCTCATATTTTAAGCATCACTTGGTACCAAGTTAATACCAATGTGTTGCTGATCCTAAAGAAAGTCACATAAATTTGATGATGAGCAATTTTCTCCTGTGACTGGGAGCAAAAAGAAGGCATATTGATTTAAATTTCAGCACGACTAGATTGGCGTGCTATAAAATGACCCTGTGTGGTGTCTCAAAACTTATTTTTCCTCATATCTTTGTTCCAGGAAAATAATTTCCTCTACCTTTATTCGCATCTCTAAAATTGCTCTTTCAAAGTTGGTTGGGGAGAAATGCATCCATTTTCTTCATCAAAGCCATTATATAGGAGGCTGAAGTATTTAGGGGAACAGTGCTGCAATTCACTTTGAAATGCTTTGCAAAAATAAGACCGATCACCTACAGGTAGAGGAATGGATGGGGCATAGATATGTGATAAAGCAAGTGCAGTAAAATGTTCATGGTAGACTCAAGGGGGAAGGTATACAGATGTTCACTGAATAAAGAATCTTCTAAACTTTCCTATAGGTTTGAAATTTTTCATTCTAGAATGTTGGGGGAAAACATTATAAGACAAAGAGTCATTTACCCACTCTCTATTTTACTTGACAGTGCCAACCTTCCAGTGTGATGAAGGATTTACTTTCCACTGATGTGCAAATGGACAAGCCTTCATGTTGCAAGGGTGTAATTAGGGCGCCAGTTTAGAAATTTGGCAGTCAGTGCTAAAAGGGAACATTTTCTACTTTGTGCTGTGCTCATCAAAAGACAAGATGAAACATACTCTTTTGTCATGATATTTTTTTTTTCCATTGTAACCTGATGAAGTTAAAATTCAGCCCGCTCCACTGCGCTCTCACAGGCTGAATTCTCCTCACAATATCAACAAAACTCACCTTTGTGATAAGGAGAAATGGAAATGGAAAGGAAAATTTAACAGTGTTTTGTTTTATCATATATGTATCCTTGATAATAAAAATGCAAGTAAGTAGGACCAAACAAATGACAGCAAAAAAAACCATAAGAAATCATAATAACCAAGAACAAAAGGAGGATGTTAAGGAACCAGAGATAAAATGGAGTGTGAACATTGTCTGTCCCATAAGATGCATATGATCTATTAAAAGAGATCATTATAAAAATTCATATACTATCTAACAGGATAATGATGTGGTCTCTAACTATGCTTCTCTTTTATGAAAGCTAAAATTATACTCTTTTCCCTGAATTTCATTTATGAAAGAGCAGGTGGTAACTAGTCTGATGTACAAGCCAGTTAAAGAAAGGAAAATGTTCTACTTTGAATTCTAAAGCCAATTATTGGTAATGTAAGACCACATCATCCTATCTAGTTACCTTTTGGAAAGGGATATGCTTTCCCTGGCTATCTGAAAAAGCTTATTGTTATCAAAGGCAGTGTCTAGACAAGCGATTGACCTTCCTATCATGACTTACAGTTGTCATTGTCATTTCTCTAACTTTACCTTGGGCAGAAATAATATATCTAAAAAGCCTGTCACATATTTTTTAAAAAAAAACGAGGAGAGTAAAGTCCATTGTTATTTCTTTTCTCTTTTAATCTTAAATTTTATCTGGGATTGCTTCATTTATAGCCTTTTATTATGGAATATTTTCTATTTTCCTTTTCTCCAAATAAATACTATTAAAAAAAAAACTTGGACAAAGATTCTAGAAGCATCCTGCAAGACAAGAAGAAAAAAATGAAAAAAAATAATTCAAACTTGGCCAGCTTCATGGTCATATGTTAAAATGTCATAGACATTTGGTTTGATGGACAAAATTTTGGCCTGATTTTATTTCTCTGATAAACTCTAATGATTCACCAGACACAAATGCCAGAATCAATTTAAGATCTGGACTGTGTGGTTTTAAAAAGAACTTAAATTTCTCTAATCTTAGTAGTAATTTTAATACATCCTTGATGGTGATTGTAAGAACATATTTTATCTTAGATTAGATATTTATTCCATTTACCAAATTTATTAATTATTTATTTTCATGTACTAAATAAATTATCTTAAATTTAGTACCCAAATGCTTAACCTCAAATTTTATTAAATTTCAATGGAGTATTTAATTTCTCCATCCGAAATACATCAGGCTTAGTTAGTTCTGTCTTCCTCTTTATAAATTCCTCTCCTTAGTTTTTTCGCCCCATGTTAGGTTTCCAGGGAGATTAAGTTCCGGGTGTTGAATGAGTTTCCTAGGTGTTCACTGTGTCATGAGCGCAACTTTCATGGACAGTGTATTGATGATAGTAACATCAATCAAACACTGAGTTAAATCACTGTAGTACTTTTAGTTCTATCTCAAAGAAGAGCAAAAAGTGCCAAAACATTTTTTTAAATGTAAGTTCTTACCTAGTGTGGTGGCACACGCCTGTAATCCTAGTACTTGGGAAGCTGAGGGACAGGAGGATCGCAGGTTCAAGGCCAGCCTCAGCAATGTAGAGAGACCCTGTTTCAAAATTAAAAATAAAAAAAAACAAGGGCTAGGGATGTAGCTCAGAGGTAGAATGGTACTGGGTTTCATCTCCAGTACCATAGTAAAAAAAAATAATAACAATAATAGTAATAATGTTAGAATCACTCAATAGAGTTTGCAGTTAAAATACAAGCCACAGTGGGGCTTTCATCGTGATATTCCAAGGTCTCCGTAATTACCCAGTAGTAATGCCATCTTGTCTATGTATTTGCTCCAGCTGTCTGGAAAATCAGATGGGGGTTTGAATCATCTGAGCAAGTGCATAAAATGTCCATTGTGTTACTAATGTAGATGTATAAAGAGTCCAACCTACAATACAATAGAAACACTTCATTTACACTAACTATGCAAATGGCCAAACATTCCTTTTTCCCCTTAAGATCTCTATCAAACATTTTTTTTGGGGAAAAGTAGATTGCAAGGAGGAATTTTCTTTACCATCCATGGTTCATACCAAAATGTTTTCCTATGGTCCAAAGAAGAAGACAAAGGAAGAGGAGGAAGAGGGAGAACAATTGTGATGATCAAGGTCATGGAATGCATTTAAATGACGATGGATTGTGCTCAAAGGGCTTTCAGAGTACCTCATGGATCCTCAAAGAATTTTTAAAGACTTACGTGTTATGGAGAGGGATAAAGAAAAAGTGATAGATGGTCTGATAACACCTTCATACCACACAGCAGGATAACAATAACCTAGGGGAATAACAACCACTCTTAGACATTTCAATCGAATTCAGCTTTGGCATTAACAGATTTTCTCCAGAATTAAGCCAGGCTAGATGTCAGTAATCATTGCAGCCTTGGATACTCAGTAAATAACTTTTTGTTGCAATCATTTGAATACTTTTTGCCACATACATCCATTCTTCCCAATGTTTCCTGAGCACTAACATGGAAATGGGGTTGGCGGAATCAGCAGTTGCCGCCCCCTGTACCATTGTATCCATGACAATGTAATATCGGCTGCTGATTGTGAGTGAACTGTGAGCAGAAAGGCCCCGTGGTTCCCCCTTCTCTTCTAAATGAGCTATTTGAAGATCATGACCAAGGCCACTGGCAGAGTAAACAAGGACTGAGGAACTGGCTGTAGGAGGCACCATCTGCAGCAATCCAAAACCACCCCTTAACAATCTGCTAGGCAATTATAGAGCTGGATGGGGTACACTTGCAACAGTGAAAGTCACAAAAAATAGAATAGGGGAAAGTAATATCTATGTTATTTAATCTGCTCGACAGTGGTTTAAAGTAAATCTTTATTCCAAATAATTTTAGTGCTTCTACCACTTTGGCTTGTCCTCTTTGAGCCTTTGATGCTAGGGGATCACTTAGGCCAATTTAAGTTTAAATTGAAGAAGCTGTAAAGCATATCAGCCTCGTTCTTGTTTGTATATCAGCCTCATTCGTGTGTGTGTGTGTGTGTGTGTGTGTGTGTGTGTGTCCAAGATACTCCCAACCTGGGGATCATTTTGGAAATCGGAGGCCAAGATGTCGCCTGTTCCATCTGCCTTTTCTTTCTTACCTGGTTTTTACTTCTTTCTCATAGGGAAGCTGTGGCCTTAGAACACTTTATGAATTTGTAACTCTGAGGGTGGCAAGATGTATGCTTTTTCTAACTCTAAGCAGGGCAAGTTTTTCACATACGTCTTTGACATATTTGTGTAAACACTGGAGGAACTTGACATGGGTTGATGTCTCTTTTGCTATAGTATTACAGACATATATTTTTAAAGTATCCTATAAGCTTCACTCAAGTTGGACGAGTGATAGTAGATCATAGTTGGAAAAGACAGAAACGTTCCCAGGTGCATTAGAGAGTCTAAGTATAGCTTACTCAGCCACATTTACAGATAGAAGGAAATAGGTACCCGCAACTGGAAAAGGAGAAAGAGCCCCTGAGATGTGGGGCTGGTCCAAGAGGCTCAAGACTATGCTGGATAGTGATTGGCTGATCCTACTGAACACATCTCCAGTGAGGTACTGCTGAGTAATGTGTACCAGAGGAATCCATGCTGCTGTAGAAATATTCTTCCCAGTCTGTCTCACTGCAAGGAAAGAATGCATTCTCAAATTCTCTGTCTCTCTCTCTGTCTCTCTCTGTCTCTCTGTCTCTGTCTCTCTCGGTTTCTGTCTCTCTCTCTCTCTCTCTCCCCCTCCCTCCCTCCCTCCCTCTCTCCCTTCCTCTCTCTTACTCCACCCTCTCTTTTCCCCATTCCTCCCCCTCTCTTTCTCTCTCTCCTCCTCCCTCTCTCCTTTCCTCACCCTCTTCTCCCTGTCTTAGAAATTTTAACCAAGAAAGCCAAGAGCCTCTTAGAGCTCTTCACTGGGAAGATAAGATCCCAGAGGAACCTGCCATTAGGTGCTAGGAGAATGACCTCAAGTCCTGGCTCATGGTTCATGCTAAGGCATTCAGGAAAGAGCCTGATGGGTTGAGGGTTGGTAGAAGAGTTCAAGTCTTTTTCTTTTCTTTTTTTTTTTTTTTGTCCATTGAAGTACAAACTCCTGAAGAGCAAGGCTGAATCTGCTTTGTTTAATACATCAGCCATTATTCATAATACAGTTTTTAGTATGTAGTAGGTATTTAAAAATGTGATGAACGAATGAGCTGGAGGTGAGTTCATGACCCACAGCTGAATGCATGCTCAGTGGCAGCTCACTGTGTCCCGGTCCCCTCACCTGAGGCATCATGGGATTGAGCTGTTTGGATCTTAGGGCTCTGAAGATCGCATGTGCTGTAATTCTGCTTCACTTTACAATACTAATCCAGAGACAGGGCTTCTCGCTGTGCTGACATTCTGGTATTTCACCCCACCATGCCCGGTGCTGATAGTATCAGTGGAGGGTAGAGAGGTGAAGCACAGGCCATAGCTTAGCATTTCCAATTCCAGCTGATGCTGGAGATTTCACCTGGGCCATAGCCCTGCTGCTTCCCTCCTCTCCTTTCATCTTTTCTTTTTGCTTTCCAAAAGGGGCTTAGACTAGTAAAAGAAAAAAAAAAAATCACAGCTGTGGGCCAAACCCACCTTGCCTGCCCAGCATTTAGTGTAGGTAGCTTTCTCCTACTGTGGCGCTTCAGTTGCTTGATGTACTTGGAATTGGAGGTAGGGGATGGGCCAGGGGGGCAGTGGGGGGCAATGCAGGGTGGGAGAAGGGGAAAGAGAAGGATGAACAGGCTTTTCTCAGAAGATCACAGGCTCCCAAACACAAGATAGACTGCTTGTATTTACAGGGAGCTTCTCACCTCTTCTTGTGGTCGCTGCAGGCATGGGGCTCCTCTGGTGTAGCACTATGTACTGTGAAGTTACTTCCCAGGATTCACATTAACAGCCACTGTACAAGAGGGAGAACCCATGCCACTTGCTTTAAGTCTTGAGACAAGTCCCATATCCTCTGTGAATTTTCCTGGGACTGAGCAGTTCTTTCCTATCATCTCCCCAGAATATAGGGATGTGCCACAGCTGCTTCCTCTAGTAATACCCAGTTCTGCTCAGTCCCTCCTGCCCATTCAGAACCTCTCTCATCACCAGCACAACAGCCCTCCACCTGTTCTAATTGTATTGCTGATAAAGCTGTAAAATAAAATGAAAATAAGTGGTAATGACTTAGAGGATCTCAGTATTTTTAGCATCAATTATATATCTGCTGAAAATTTTTCTCTAATGAGAAAGGGGGAGGGATGATTGATTACCAACCTTTGAAGGAGCTCTGTTGTGTTTGAAAGCAACAAGAGTTGCAGCCAGTCAAAATGTGGCTTCAAGTCCAAGAACTTCTACTTACTAGCTTAGACAAGGAACTCAATATGTGTGAGCCTTGGTTTACTCAGCTGCAATTGGGTAATAAAACCTTCCAAAATAACCACTCTGTACAATTCCATACCTAGCACCGGTATGCAGGCAATGTGTATTAGATCCCAGGTATCAATTCTTCTTCTGGAAAGGAAAAGAAACAAACTGTTCAGAACACTTCTCTCGTGCTGTGGCTATATAGGGTTTAGCAAAAACAGAGATGTCAAGAATTGTGATGATTACAAAGACTGTCAGGTTAGCTATTGAATTAGTATAGTATACAAGTGGAAAGAGAAAGGAAATTGGGTAATTTCACCACCTAAAATTTCCAAGATTGCTTCTAATGGTCCTTAAGTGTCTTTCTGCAAACCAAATCTCAATCTAGTCTACTCAAAGCACACTAAACTGTTTCACACAATCTCCTCCATTCAACTAATGTTTAGCTCTCTAGATGTTAAGCGTCATGTTTGACACGTACCGGAGCCACTGAATTTGGGAAAATGAAGGCATTTTAATCCTGACTCTAATGAGTTCAAATGGAGAGGCCTTGGATGACACATCTACAATAAATTATGATAGTATGTGTTAATGTCTATAATAAAAGTGCGAAAAACTGTCATTGAAGGTTGAATTGATTCAGCCTTTCAGATTCTCAGTTAAAATAAGAGTTGAAAGTGTGGATACCTATGATGACATAAATAACTTATACCACTGATTTGCAGAAATGAATTTGGAAACAGTAAAACCCGAGCCAGCCTGATTAATGGCCATCAAGCTGGTCAATAACATTGAATCAATACTAAATAAAAAGGATGTTCAAGATCAATGAGAGGTAAGACTCATGATTACGCCTAAATCACTCCTCTCCAAAGTGCTTTACCAACATCCACTAATTAATCTTTATTACAGTGTGTTGAGAGTGATAAGTATCATTATCCCCAAATAACATTTTTGAAGCATTAATGTTCAGGGCCTTTCACAGAAGATGCCCAGTACAAGACCTGGGCACTTGTTCTGAGCCAGGAGAGCTAATCAGCTTTTGATATTTTACCTTAGGAAGCACCTCTGGTTGAAAGCATCAACTGTAGAATCCATGGTGCATACCTACCCTAGAAAACCAGATCCATTCTTTAGTAAATGGGTGACCTTGGATGATTACTTAAAGTCTCTGAGCTTCCATTTCCTCATCTTAAAAAAGTGTTCATATATTTCCATAGAAAGCTATATTAATATGGGGCTGGAAAATATTTAAAGGCCCAATAAATAGCACCCAATGTTGTCATTGCCATTGCTATATTAATTTTCTGAAACACTGACTAAGAACTGGTAACTACTGAAGGTTGAGACCAGTAGGGAGATGCTCAGAGCAGGATCCAGAGCTGCGCCTTAGGATGGAAGGAAAGTAACATAACTTGAGTGTTTGCTGTGTGCCAGGCATGGAGCTAAGTACTTCTTGTTTTGGATTTTAAACCCGCCTTCCATTTACTCCTCACAACAATCCTGCAGTGGAGCTACACAGGGGTCCTTTCCTGTGCTGTCCTGGGGCAGGTGCTGCTCAGAGGGCGGACCCTGCTGCAATGGTGGAAAGGGAAGGAGAATTCAGAGTAGTGGTACTTGGCAACCTAGACAGGTAGTCTGATCTCAGAAGTCCATCAGTGAAGGCAAGACATCAGATGCTGACTGAAGCTCAGGGGCGGCTCCTGTAGATGAAGCCCAACAGCAGAGAAGGACCCTCATCCCAACAGTAGAGGACTAGGAACCAGGCATGATGGTACACTCCTCTAACCCAGGACTTGGGAGGCTGAGACAGGAGGATTACAGGTTCAGGGTCATTCTCTGCAACATAGCAAGACTCTCAGCAACCTAGTGAGACCCTATCAAAACAACAAATGAAAGCGCTGGGGTGTAGCTCAGAGGTAGAATGTCCCTGGGTTCAATCCCCAGTACCACACACACACACACACACACACACACACACACACACACACACACAAACACACACACACACTCACACACAAAGAGTAGGGGACTTGTGATAAGCACAGGTCTTGGAATTGAAGGTCAAGTTGAGAGCAGGACTATTAGAAAGTAAACTTGACACTACTGAGTGGAGTTTGGATTTTGTTTTACTTTTAGCCACTGGATTGCTTTGATATGATCAACTAATTGTGTCTCAGTTATAAATATACCCTACAACCCATGCTCTGTGATAGACAATGGACTTTCTTTTTAGAAATCTCCTTTGAAGTGAGCACAATGTCAGGCCTCCTCGGTAAAGCGTATTGGACATTGCAGGACCAGTGCCCAGGGCTGGCTGGGGGGCTTGGCAGTGCAGGTAGAAGGACAAATGTCCCCTGAGCTCCTCAATCTGCCATGGAAAGCCTGGCCCCCCAGGGGAAGCCTGCCCAGACACATACTCAGAACGCAGACCTGCTGTGCCCTAACAGTTACTCTCCATCATAATGAATAATTCTTTATATTAAACTTCCCTTGTTCACCTGTGTGGCCTCTGTCTCCTTATTTTTGGACCCATTGTTTTTGTTTTGTTTTTATGGTACTGGGGATTGAAACCAGGGACATTCTACCTCTGAACTACAGCCCCAGTCCTTTTTATTTTTTATTTTGAAACAGGGTCTTGATAGGTTGCTAAGAACCTCCCTAAGTTGCTGAGCTGGCCTCAAACCTGCAATCCTCCTGTCTCTGCCTCCTAAAGTACTGGGATTACAGGTATAGGCCATCGTTCCTGGTTGTATTATTCTTTTTTCCATGTGAAATTTTACCTAAAATCCAATATGTTAGAATAATATCCAAACTCTTAATGATACTCTACAAGGCCCATGTGACTGGTTTCTGCCTTTCCCCCTGACACACTCTTACTTTCTCTCAATTCCTGCATACATCACTTCTTTTCTAGCTCAGCCCTCAACAGTGGTCAGTCCACCTTCTAGCTGGAAAATTCTCTCTCTGAACTTCCTGGCAGAGCCACCCCCGGCCAGCACCATGCAATGCCACACTCCATTGTAGGCAGCCCCTCAAGTCACTCTTTTTTGTGTGTGTGTGGTACCGGGGATTGAACGCAGGGGCGTTCTACCTCCGCGCTACGCCCCCGGCCCTATTTTTTATGCTTTATTTTGAAACCGGGTCTCACGAAGTTGCGGAGGGCCTCTCTAAGTAGAGAGAGAGAGAGAGAGAGAGAGAGAGAGAGAGAGAGAGAGATAGGGAGAGAGAGAGCGAGAGAGCTGAGGCTGGCCGCGAACCCGGGATCCTCCGGTCTCCGCCTCCCAAAGTACTGGGATTACAAGCGTGCGCCACCACACCCGGCTAAGTCACTCTTTGATTAGTGGCTTATTAATCTTCATAGCATTGGTCGCTCACTGGAATTGTCTTGCTCACTGTTTCCTCCCCAGCTCATCCATACCTGTCTTTTGCCACCCCATCCCCCAGTTCTGTTATCTCCATCACCACCGACATTCAGCACAGTACCTGCACGTAGAGGGCCTCAGTAAACATTCACCAGGCAAATGAATGATAAATCGTACAGCTGTGATGGAAGCTTCCAGTACTAAGCCTCAGTCTTCTTCCCTTTCTTTAGATCCCTGCTTTCTGGGTCTTACTTTCACACTAAGGCATCTCAGTGGGTCACCAGGACTCCCAGGAACTGTCCTAGGGATATGGCGAAAGCTACTTAATCTCACTGTCCCTTTCAGTCATTATGGCTTCTGAGACTGAGAAGTAGCAGCCAGCTCTGGGGAGGGGGGACCCACAAGCCAGGAGACTGGGCTGCATGACCACCAGGAATGATCCCAGGGGTCCTGCTCGGGGGCGAGAAACTCAAATTCAAGCTTCTCAGTATGGCAGACAGACTGCCCCTCTGATATAAAAAAGAGACTATGTGTACTCTTTATTTTTATTTTAATGATTTTTTTCTTTGTCCATGAAAATTTCAAAAGAAAATGCCTCTCAACCTAGACTCATAAGATCCTGGGACGGAGAGACCTTGACATCACCTGGCGAAGCCGCCATTCAACTCTCCCTTTCTTTGGGGAACCGCAACAATTACTTATTTCAAACAACACTGCAGCAGAGATTTTCTCCCGCTCTCTGGTCTATGGAGAAGGAGGCGCTGATGGTTGTTCTGGGAGTTGGGGTGAAAGGGTCACTTCAATAGCAGAGGTAGCTCTGACCACAAAGAGAGTGAGAACATGAGCGGACTGCAGAGGATGTCAGAAGGAGAGAGAAGGAGTGGGGAAGCAGCTCAGCCCTTTGGGTAAGCCCTGGAGGGGCTGTTTAAAGGACTTGTTAAATCAGGGGTTTCTCTTGGCCACCCCTGCTACCCTCCAGGCAGGCCCTGAAGTCTGAACCCAGAGGCAAAGCAAAAATAATAGAAAAGGCTAACTAGGCTGGAAAAAAAAAATAGGCAGAATGTGGCAACAGCAGGGGTTTTCTGGACTAAAGATAGAGTTGCACCGTGTGCCTCATGGGAGATGCCCTTTGCAAAATGCACCTGTGCAGGACCAGGAAATAGCAAAAGACTTTCTTCTGTGGGAGCGTGAACCTCAGGAGTTTATGATTTATTAATCAAATAAGTAATAGCTAGCAGTCGATATGTTCTTGGTGACTGTAATCTCTCAGCCCTTTCCATAGACATCCATAGAAAATGAATTACATTATACATAATCACACAGATTTGACTTACATGTTAGATGATTATTTAAGGCATAATAGAAGAAAAGTAGAGTTTATTTTTTCCTTGCTGTAGCTATCAAGTATAACTCTAGGAAGTTTGTATGAGATGCAGTGTGAGGTCCTTACTAGCTTTGGTCCCCTTTGATGACAATGACATTATTATTCCTGATTATTTGCATTGATATCAGCTAGCATTCATTGATCACCATATACCAGACACTATGTCTCACTCTTTCTATTTATAAACCTCACACACACACACACAAAAAAAAAAAACCAGTGAAGTGGACAGTATTACTACCACCATTTTCCAGATGGGGAAATTGACCCTTGGGGAAATTAAGTAATTTGGTCAAAGTCCCACAATTAATACGTGGAAAGACTGGAATATAGGCCCCGTCTTGCCAATCACATTCTGAAACCCATTAATCTTCTTGACATATGCCACCAGTCATGCAGTCAGTATGTGGGGAGTCTAGGCATAGTACACGCATAAGTTCAGAAGTATGTGAAAGATCAATACATGGATACATAAGAAGGAATCCCATATGGTTGGAGAATAATATATAAGGAGGGGGTCAGTGGGAACTATGAGGCTGAAGACATAATATGGGTCCAGATTTTGAAGATATAGTATATAGCATGAGAGATGTTTAACCTTTATGCTAATGGCAATTGTAATACTTTGTGTTTTACACATTGAGCAAGGCACTGTGATATTTAGATTTTAATTCTGGAAAAATTGTTGCATTGGAAAGAAGGGAGATGGAATATTGAAAGGTCCAGTTGAGGCAGAGTAGGGGCCCGAACTGAGACAATTTCTCTAGGGAGAGAGAAGCAATTGACCCAGTAAATTTTAAGGAAGATGTTTCAAGGAACTTATGGGTTGATTGAATATGGGAGACTAGGAAGAAAGGAACCTAGGGTAACTCCCAGGTTCTCAAGTTGGACAAAAAGGGGAACAACAGTGGCATTTAGAATGAGGCACTGATTTGCAGCAAAATGAAGCGAGAAACGGATAGGTACAATTTAGAATATGTGAGTTTGGGATGTTTATTTCTTTAATATTAGTAATGAGCAAAATAAAAACCATAATATAACTCTTGGCATAGCAAAACTGAGGAGCCTTGTATGTTTCCATAAATAATTACAATATCACTAGGTGTCATTTATATTCTATTTTCAGAAAATGTCCGCATCTGTAAAATAACACCTAGCATTTTAAAATTGCATGAGCAAGTAAACCCATGATTAACAAAGTGGACTTGTAATATAAGAGAACAACTTGGTTTAATTTAAATGAAAACAAGTAAAAAGTTAAAACTAATGATGCCATGCACCCCTCAAAGATCCACAGCAAGAGAAATGCATTTTGTCATAGTGGGGTGGCAGTGAAGTGTTCAAAAGCACCATAAAAGTAGAATTCTCCAAAAAGTAATGCAGGTGTCTAGGTCAAATGCAAATAAAGAGGTATGCAAATTGAGCTATACTTGACTACAAAATCAGATGCTTAAAAAACATTTCAGGAAAGTGAAGTTTTAGTCTCACAAAATTCACCCGGTCCTCATTATAATATGTTTCCCATTTGTGCCTTTCATTTGAGGCACTAAATGCATGATGGGGCTCCAGCTAAGTAGATTTAGAAGCTGATTATGCTGCATTAAATGTATTCACTTCAATTTTAGCAAGATCTTTTTTTTCCTTAAAAGGATTACTAAACCAAAAAAAAAAAGTAGAAAGTAAGACAGAAAATAAAATACCCTTTGGTGATGTTGTAACAAGATTACAAAATAGAATGGGTTCATGATATCATGTAAGAACATACATTCCCACTTATCTGATTTAAATAAGCGAAGAAGACATTTTGGTTTTGTTAATTGCTTTTACTCTGCACTTGACACATTCTGTACACATAATTAGTTCATCCCCTGAGAATGCATTTCTCTTGAAATACCTACTTTTGTTATGATTTTATGCTTTTTTCCCTTTTAGAATAAATAAGATGGTCAACATTTATGAAAAATATCAGAAAGGACACTCTTGTAAGTATGGAATACTTGGTTCTAATCTTGGCTCTGCCATTAAGAATGAAAGTCACCAACCATGGCCCTTAAGTACCTGATTTCTAACATGAATTATACTATATGATCTCTAAGTCCCTCCCAGGTTCAGAAATTATGATTTTTGGAAAAAATGGTTTCTATTTAAGTTTGGAGGAAATGCAATGATTGGCATAACAAAATATTCATATGAATATATTTGTGAATTAATGTTTATGGGGAAATTATATTGTGGACTAGTCAAAGGGACCTAACATTCAACAATTCATAACAGAGTAAATTACCTTTGTTTCTAAATGAGCCCAGAAGAGAAATAGCAGTAGAGAATGACTGACAAGGAGAATTTCAACCATGTCTCAGCTCCATCATGATTTTATGTCACATAAGTAGACTGGCCAATGTTCTTTGAGGTGTGCATTTTCAATCGAGTATTTCCTAAAATTGAAAAGTAGGACAGCATACTCCTTTAAGTTAGATTCAGGATCATCAGCTTGCATATATGATGAATTTTTATAGTCAAAAAATAATACAAGAGAATTTTTATCAGTGGCCTACAGATTTAAAAATTAATACTATTTATTATAGCAGTGATAGTATTACATAGTATGCTATGTCCTATTTTATAAAATTGTTGAGCTTAAAAAGTCAGTTATAATAATTGAAAAATACAAAACTTCATACCTGCCATGTTGCAAAGGAAGAAATTCTAATGTAGACAGAACAAGAAACTTGCCCAACTCAATGTCATTCATAAACAATCAACACAAGATTCTGTTCAGGAACTGTTCAATTAACTTTCAATTAACTGGCTGTTTCTCTGTGTATTTCCTGACACTTTATCTTTTGTTCTACATTTTTTCTTGTGTTTGTTTTTAAATATTCCCTTCCAACCTCTGTTGATTTTTTTAGTTTTAGCAAAGATATTTTAACTTTTTTTTGGTACACTGGAGGCTCAATCCAGGAGCGTTCTACTTCTGAGCTACACCCCCAGTCCTATTTTATTTTTAATTTTGAAACAGGACCCAGCTAAGTTGCTGAAGACCTTTCTAAGTTGCTGAGGCTGGCCTCAAACCTGTGATCCTCCTGCCTCAGCCTCCCAAGTACTGGGATTAAATCAGGCATGCACCATCACACCTGGCTTCAGCAAAGATATTAAATGTACTGGAGCTCTTATTTTCTGCTAGCTCATTTTTAATAGCTTTCTGATTTTGTTTTCCAAATACAAAATTTCCTTGAGTGTTTATAAATATTGATTAGACATTTTTAAGTTCTCCTCTGTTACTGAATTACCTCATTTCCCTTTTGATTAGTTTTTCCTATATGTGTGGATTATTTCCTCAAATGCCAGATGATCCTTGGTTATTCTTTTCACATTTAAAAATTAAACAAGAGAAAGGCTTACTGAGAGCTCTCTAGACTTGGGTGGAGTTTATTTCCCATCAGCTTCAATTGAGCACCTGTGTGCATGAGCTCACCACTGTACTGGAGGTAGCCTCCCTCCATCTGCAGGAGGTGGAGGGATCTTTGTGAAATGATTGGCACTCATATTATCTACTTTGCTTTCTTGTAACAATAACTTCAGTACTGCAGAAAAAATATTTTGCTATTTCCTTCATTGTTGTTGTTTTGACTAGAGAATAAACAGCTAATAGATATTTTTCAAGCAGGGATAAGAAAGGGCTGGGGGAGGGCTATCAACTATCACATATGTAGACTTACAATACCTCCAAAACATCTCTGATTTCTATTCCACTTCTCGTTTGCATACTCCTGGTGTGTTTCTCAGTCAAGCAGGTGAATTTGTCTCCCTACCACAGGCGTCTCGCTGATGATGCCCTGGTTCGATACCCTTCCCACCATTTCCTCAGTTAATATTCTGCCATGGTTCATCTTCCAACAATTGGTTGTCCTCTGTAGGTAGATGGCACATACTCTTTGTTTTTAAGACTATACTGTTTTTCTAGAATGCATATTTATGTTAATGGGCACAAGCTAGTTGTTAAGACCCAATGTGCTTTAGGCAGAAACTCCTTTCCTGTAATCCATGTGGGTCTTCGGGTAGGAACCACAAGTTGGAAATGAGATGCAACACAAAAGTTTGCCATCTGCCCTATGTAGTGCAGGAAGTGGGTTGCTTTTTGGTTTTAGCCTCCTACTTCCTGTTAAAATTTCAACTAATCCCTGTACCAGTCTTGAGAGAAGCTTCTTGTTCTCAGGTTCTTGGCAGGACAGAGATGATTGACATGGCCTGAGATCTGCAAGAGCTGTTCAGTAAGTGAGAGAGCCTTTCTGAGCTTAGGTTACTTTCTACTCTCCCAAGTGCTTTGCTCTTCTTTCTTCAAAATCCATCCAAGTCCACCTTTTGCATGTATGAAAATGTCATGCAGAAACCCATAATTTTGTACAATTAATTATAATTCTAAAAATGGAAAAAATAAACTCTTTGGTTCTTCAAAGGAATGGGTTTCCAGGAATATAATGTGCAATCTAATGATATTTACTTAGTCAAGCATATGTTAGACAGTACAGTTTTCTTTATGATTCTGTTCTATCTCCTTCACTGGCTTGTTAGCTATAACTCTAAACTTAGTGGTTGCTTTAGGGTTTATGCTATATATTCTCATAGCTAGCTTCCCAAACTGGTGATACTGCCCCTCCTTGTCAGGGGGGGAGGTGCTGGAATAAAATATAGATACATAAAAGAACACAAATTTGTCACTGCACACTTCTGTTTATTTGCTGAAAGAAGGTGGATTTCTAGGGGTTGCTGAGTAATTTTTTTTAGAAAGGGGGATGTTAAGCCAGATAAGTTTGAGAACCTCTATTAGATACAGGTTTAGACATATATTTTTTAGACCACTTCATGTCTAAGAATTTCATAGTAGCATGCTTCCATTTCTCCTTCCTGATCTTGTGATATTGTTGCCATTCATTTCACTTTCATACATTATAAATCAGACATCACATTGCTATTATTTTTGTTAAAGATTCAATTATATTTAAAGAGATTTAAATAATAGAAACTTCTAATCTACTTTTTGCCTATGTAGTTACTGGTTTGGATGCTCCCTTTATGTAGAGACCTATTGCCATGTAGTATAATTTTCTTTCTGCCCTAAGGGCCATTTTCTTATACAGCAGACCTGATGGTGATTAAATTTTTTCAGTGTTTCATGTATGAAAAAAATCCTCATTTCAATTTTGTTTTTATAGATATGTTCAGTCTTTAATCCTAGCTTGGTAGTACTTTTCTTTTAGTACTTTAGAAATGTTCCATTTTTCTTACTTGCACTGTTTCTTATGAGAGATCATCTGTAATCCTTGTCTTTGTCCTTCTATACATTATGTGTGTTGCTTCTGGATACTTATACAATTTTTTTCTTATAATTGGTGCTATAGTTGAGTGTCCCCAAAGGCCTAGGTATTAAGGCTTAGTCCCCAGCTTGGTGCTACTGGGGATGATAGAATCTTTGAGAGATGGGGCCTACTTGGAAGTCCTTAGGTCATTGGGGGACATATGCCCAAAGGGGATTGTGGGACCCTCCTCTTTCCCTTTTCTTCTTGTATTTACTGGCTCATGGGTGAGCAGTTTTGCTTTACCATGCACTACTTGCCATGGACATCTGGCATCCCAATCAGAGGGTCGAAGCTATGGGTCTACCCAATCTTAGGAAACTCCAGAACTGGGAGCTAAGTAAACCTTTTCTCTTTATAGGTTAATTACCCCTAGTATTTTGTTATAGCGATATGAAAGTGACTAATACAAGTGGTGATGAGCAATTTGATTGTTATGTGTCTTGATGTAGCTTTCTTCATGTTACTTGTGCTTGGGATTCATTGAGCTTCTTAGGTCTGTACGTTTATGGTTTTCACCAAATTTGGAAATTTTTAAGTCATTATTTTTTCAAATGTAAGCTCTTCCCTCTCTCTTTTAGATACTCTAACAGATAGAGGTTTCAGACCACTGGAATTGCCCATAGCTCACTAATGCTTCATTCCTTTTCTTTCTTTTTCTAAGTCTTTGTCTGCATTTCATTTTGCACAGTTTCTATTGGCATGCCTTCAAAATCACTAATCTTTCTTTTACAATGTCTAATTTTCTATCAATATATCCAATATATTTTTCATCTCAGACATTGCAATTTGCAACTATGAAAGTTTGATTTGGATTGTTTTACATTTCCCATGTCTTAACTTTTTGAGTAAATAGAATTCAGATATAAAAACTAATTTCATGTCTTTATCCACTAGTTTTAATATCTGTGTCAGTACTGGATTGGTTTCAATTGCTTGGTAGTTCTGCTTCTTTTATGATCAGTAATTGATTAGCCACTGAATATTATAACTATTACTTTGTTGGAAGTAGATGATTTTCTATTCCTACAAATATTCTGAACTTTGTTTCAAGATATAGTTATTTGAAAGTGTTTTGGTCCTTTTGTGTCCTGCACTTAAGATTTCTTATATGGGATCAGAGTCATGCTCAACCTAAGATTAATTTTCTCCCATTGCTCAGACAAGATCCTCCAAAGTACTCTACCTATTGTCTCATGAAACTTGAGGGTTTCCATTATGGCCATTGGGAATAAAAAGTATTCCCAGACCATTTTAAACACTGAGCAATGTTATCATTAGTCCTTTCAAGTGACTCTTTTCCTAGTGTTGGGGATTTTCATCACATACATATGCATGTCAGTATCTGTCGAATGCTAGAGGAGAACCATCCTCAGTCCTCAGTTCTCTCTCTGAGTCTTCTCCAGTAATCTGACCTACAAACTCTAGCTGCTTTGGTATTCCCAGACTCTCAGATCCATCTCTTCAACGTCGAGAGTATACTAGACCACCTGGGTCCCCTTCCCTGCACTACAGCCTGAGAACCCTCTTCTGACCTCAAGCTTGCAGTTGTAGGACTCACATTGTTTTCTGCCCTTCAGGGATCACTGAATTCAATTGCCTGACTCCAGTGTCCCACAAAGCATCATTTCATTATTGTATCTAATTTATGAAATACTCTCATTGGCGTATTGTAATTATACATCATAATGAGTTTCAGAGTGATAGAAATATACATGCACACAGTGGTTGTTTTAGGCAGGAGGGCAAAAGTGATCCCTGTTCCTCCACCTTGGGTGATTTAAATAATGTTCTTATTGTATCTGGAGGGCATAGCAAGCCCCTACAGGGGATGACAGTGTGGCACATAGCAAAAAAAGCAGAAGTTGGAATCATAAAGGAATCAAAAGGGATTGGATCAAGGATGGGTTTTTATTAACTCATATAGGTATATGACTAATGACCTGAGGAATGTAGGAAGTAGGAAAAACTGAAATTTGGGGTTTAAAGGTATACTCAATTCTAAAATCCTAGAAGGATGGGCACTGAGAGATTAAAATGCATTTTTTGGTACAAAATGAAAACAAATGTTTCCTGATGATAGCAATTTCAGTATACAAAATGACAGATAGAAATGTAAATGACAGATAGAAAGATAAACATTTACAGAGCACTTAGCTAGGCACAATTATAATTGTTTAAAAAGTATTAAGTCATTTGAACTTTCAATCCTGTGATAGTTGGTCTGATTTGTCAACTTGACTCACCCCAGATCATGTGACTTTGGTTGTGTAACAGCGGATTGAACCAGAAGTCCTACCCTAAATGTGGGCAGCAGGGTTCTGATAGGTGCAGGACTTAGATAAAAAGAAGGAGAAAGCCGCATAGAGCTGAGCTGAGACTCTTCCTGAGGAAAACGCATCTGCTCTTGTTTGAGATCGTCAGTCTCCAACTTCGCCGTTTCCTTGGAGAACTTCTTGATCTTCTGCTCTCGTCTGAGATCATCGGCCTCCAACTCTTCGAACTGAAACTTCACCATCGTTTCTCCGAAGAGCTTCCTTATCTTCACATCTTGGACTGGACTGAATGGGTGGTTGCTTCAATCCTGGGGCTCCGGCTCTTAGACCACCTGACCAGCTGCTGATTCCTCTGACTTTTCACGTGCGGTCAAAATTCAGGACTACATTGTGAGCTAATCTAATAAATCCTTTTTTTCCCCCCTCCCTTCCTTTCTTCCTTCTGTGAATTCTGTTGATCTGACCAATACAAATCCTATGATGTAGGTAATAATATTCCCATTATAAAGATAAGTAAGTATAGATAAGTAATTTGAAATGCAAAGATTAAAATGTTCTCCAAGATCACATGACTGTAGAATGGGGGACCCAAGATTGATCTTGGGTAGTGCAGCTCCAGAGCCTGAACTCTTAGCTCCTCACATTCTATTCACTTTCTAGCTAGATGAATAGAGAAAAATAAAAAAAAAAACAACATACAGTTTCCGCTCCTAGAAGCAGCAGCTAATTTTCCACATCACATCCTAGGTATTCTGCAGGAGGATAATGTTATTCTGCTTTTGGTCGCTCAGCCTCTACTTCCAATCCCTTTGTGGAATCTTTACCTTTAAGAAATGAACATGTTTATCATATTTGAAGGGAGAAAGAGACTCGGAGGCCTCAGAGGCAATGATTCAAAATGCAGCAGTAAGTGGACAATAAGGAGCAAAGACAAGGTCAGGAGCTCCTGTAAATGTCTTCATAATGCATGTTCAGAAAGTCGGCATTGTGGCTATTCCCACTATTTCTGAATTCTAAGACTCTTATTGGAATCTTATTTGAAAATTTTTTAAAAATTTTGCTTTCCAGAGCATGGTGTAGCATTTTAAAAAACTAAAATAGAGATAAAATTAAAATTCTTACTAAGAAATTGGGGGAGGGAGCCTTTGAGTTAAATGATGGCACATGATAGTATTGGGATCACTGAAATTTCAAATTACTTGTTAGGAATAGGATATGGTTAAGAGTTCATTACAGTGCCATTTGTCTATTTAAATAATTACTTATATCTGTAAAGGCAGAAATGCACTTTCCATCTGACTTTTCTCACACTGATTAACATTCTTCCTGCTGTAACTACCCTGCTCAGAACAAACAGGGCCTTTCAAATTAGTCATGCTGTTTCTCCTTCTGAGTGAGTCTACATCAATGAGCATCCCGGATGCGAGTGCTGCAAGGCGTGCTCCACTGACTCTAGCGGTGGCTCTGCTCATGATCTCTCCAAGTGACCCTGGCGCCATCCTCCTGCCTCTGCTCTTTATCTCTAACTCACTCCCTCAGTGATGCCATCCAATCTCACAGCACCAAATTTTCTATTAAAGACCCTTCAAAGTACATCTTCTGCCAAGACCTCTCCCTGAGTGTTTTATCAAACTGTCTCCTTCAGGCTCCACTTGGATGCCAAAAAGCATCTGCAGCTTCACATGTGCAAAGCTAATCTCCGAGTTTCCTGCCCCAGTTCCTTTTTGCCCACGTTTCCATCTCAGTGAATGGCAACTGAATCCATACACATGCTCAAGGCAAATGCTCTGGGGGGTAATTCTCAATTCTTTCCTTTTTCTTGCATCCCACTTTGAGTACATCAGAAAATTTTCAGGTATCTAACCACTTCTCATCATCTATATTGCTGCCAAAGTCAGTGACATCTTTAGCCTGAATTACTGGAATATATAGCAATGGGTCTCCTTGATCATCCACAGCCTACAAAAGAATAGCTAGAGTGATCCTGTCATAAAAATGGCAAATTAAGCCCCTTTTCTGTTCAAATGCCTCCAGTAGCTTTTCTCCCATTTAGAGCAGATGCAAATGTCCTATGTCCTTTCAATGAGCCTCTTATCACCTTTCAGATTTCATCTTCTATAACAGTATTACCAGTAGAATATAATGTGATCCACGAGAACTAGAAGGGCAATGTTAAAATTTTCTAGTAGCCACATTATACAATGTTAAAAGAAACAGATGCAATTAATTTTAATAGTCTACTTTATTTTACACAATATATGCAAAATATTGTCTTCTCAACATGTAATCAGTAAAAATAAAATACACATGAGATAGTTGTCATTCTGCTTTTTGTGGAAATTCTCTGAAATGTAGTGTGTATTTTACAATGAGACCACATCTCAATTAAGACTGCTCACATTTCAAGTGCTCAGTATCCATATCTGGCCAGTGGCTACCATAAGGGACGGTACAGTTCCACAACTTTTCCTTCTCAATTCCTCCATTTTTTTTTTTTTTGCGGTACCGGGAATTGAACCCAGGGGTGTTCTACCTCTGCGCTATACCCCCGGCCCTATTTTTTATACTTTATTTTGAAACCGGGTCTCACGAAGTTGCAGAGGGCCTCACTAAGTAGAGAGAGAGGGAGAGACAGGAAGAGAGAGTGAGAGAGAGCTGAGGCTGGCCGCGAACACGGATCCTCTGGTCTCCGCCTCCCAAAGTACTGGGATTACAAGCGTGCGCCACCACGCCCGGCTTCAGTTCCTCCCATTATAATAGGAATATAATGCTACTATATCCCTACCATGCTCCTTTGTCTTGGCCTCTAGCCATTTCCTTCTCTCTGGAATACTATTTCCTTCAGATTGTTTCATGAGTCTCTCTCACCTCTTTCAAAACTTTGTTCAGATGTTTTTTGTTTTTTTCCAGTAAAATCTTTTCCCTCCACAATATCCAAATTTGCAATCTCTTCCAACTATGACATACCTTATCAGCATTCCTTGGTTTATTTTCTTCATGGTGTTTAATCCATTCTAACACATTACATAATAAAAATAAAGGGTACACATATAAAACAATTATTCGCTCTCTTTAAATAAACTGAATATGACACCAAGCCCTCACCCTACTGGACTTGTAGGAAATTTCATTTTCATATTATTTTAGCTCTTTCCTCCAGTTCCAGAATTGTGTGTAAGTCCCAGAAATCATGATAATTCATAATGTGTTGTGTTGGATCCAAAGCTGCCTTGCATGTTGGACATAGGAGACTGCCATCTTGGAGTCCTGGTGTTCATAGTCCCCAGTCCATGAGATTAGTTCCCAGGCCCCTCAATCCCCTAGGAATGAAGTTTTCCGAACCTTCTTGAGGTTCTGCACAGCTTTCCATTGTGCAAGAAAATTCAGGCCACCATCATCTTCCTTGTCCTTAGTCATTCCCGCTGTTTCTGTACATCTTCTCTCCCATTCTCCAAAGCATTTGTCTCTTTCTCCTCCCCTTCATATATACCCTTAGTGACTTTAAGTTTAGGAGACAAAATCCTGAATATCTGAAGAGTGTGGGGATTGGGCAGGGGTGATAGTGGTGAATGGTGGACAGTACTTACAGGTAAGCTTTACAATAGAAACCATGACCCCAAAGCCTGATTATCCCTTTGGAGTGGATGGAGAAAGGTGGCAGTAAAAGTACCACAATTCTTATCTATATTGTTAATATTGTGATAAAGGGGGTGGGAATTGGGGGAGGGCTAATTGACCGATGTGTGCATGTATACTTCTATCAACCTGAAACCTATCAAGATGTATGATTACAACGCACCAATAAAAAAAAAAGCTTTGACATGATGATAGTAAAAGTTTTGGAAGATTCTAGTATATTTTTAATTTTTTTATGATTCATGTTTTCCTTTTTCTTATTTGATATCAGTTAAAAATGCATCAGTCCTATTTTTGGTGCAGGGAAATTTGGGAGCCTCGAAATACTGTTTGTAGCAGATCTTGAGTGGAATAGAACCTTAAGAGAAAGAGTCAGAGAAAGCTATAGAAAGGAAAGGTAAGCAAATAGATTCTCATGTGAAAAGGAGCCCTGGAGAACCAAGAATGCAGAAATGTTGGGAAAGAACAGGAAAGCAGCCTGATTTCTGGGTTGGGAGTGGGGATTAGAAAGGAGGGGCATTGCATGGACTGTCAAGTCAGGGCCTGGAAGAATTTTATGGAGAAAATGTAATGAAGAACTATGTGTCACTATACTACTTTCTGAGGACAACTGAATGGCTTGGGATCTTACAATTACATGACAGAGAAGGTGAGTAAAAAAGATAGCCTTTACTGGATATCTCTCTGTGCTATATACTCATGCATACGGTACTCTTTCTGTTTTCACAATAGCACTATGAAGTAGGTAATATTAATCTCATTTATCAGATGAGGAAGCAGGCTCAGATGATTGAGGGCCTTGCCCAGGACCACACAGCTATGAAGTGGTGCGACTGAGGGAGCTTGCCACTCACCCTAGGTCCCACATTGCTTCTGTGGACACTCCAATGGCTCTGTGCCCTTGAGGGAATCATTTACTTTCCAGATAGATCCCCACAGCACATCCTCTGCTCCACACTGGAGATGTTTCCTCATTTCTAAAGCCGTATTTTTTCACTTTTTGTGTTTGTGCCTAATACTATGCTCAAGATAGGCAGTCAGTTAACAGTGACTAAGTGAGAAAAAAGAAAAAAGAAAAAAGAAAAAGTATGATCTAAAGGCAAGGTCCCCTCACAGGCCACTATAAGCTAATCAGCAAAATGAAATCTGTGGATTCTGAACAAATTGAACATAGGCATGAAAAACGTTTCTAATCTTTATATTATTAAGATTTCATAAGATATGTAAGGATTCTTTGGCATACTTTGTTACAATGCTCATTATAAAATCTGCAAAAAAAGGATTAAAATAAATCTGAGATGTTAACACAATCTCCTGGGTGATTCTTCACTAGACCAAACGATGCCATCTACAACTGCATTATCTATGAGGCCCATCTATTGTGATAGAACCTGGCTCTGCTGAGACCTCTCTCTTCCCAGCCAAAGACTGTACCCACCCACTCCTGCAGAGAGAGCCAGATTTTACATTTAAGGACAATAGTGAAAATGGCCAGTGTTGTTGGGCCCCAAAGACGTCAAACTTCACCCAGTCCTTGGGTCGCACAGGCAATACTTAATGGATTACTCTTAATGGATTCATGGGCAAATGTCAGTTTCCTGAGGGCACAGATCTTTGTTTATTCTGTCATCTATATTCAGTCATGTGTCCCAAGCACATGTGGCAGAATTTGGCACACATCTAGGGTTCCAAAACTATATATACATATTGTATATGTACTATTTGAATTTGTATATATTATTTGCATATAATAATATATATTATGTAGGCACCTACACACATGTACACAAACACATGTGCATATCTATGCAAATATCACTTAAATAGATATTAAATTTTGTTTATGTCACTGCAAACCAGCTCATGTATCCCTAATCATTCCTCTACCTGAGCATGATGTGTGCTGTTCTTTGAGAGACATTGAACAGTAAGATTTTAAATATAATTCCCAGCTCCTGGATTCGATGACTTGTTTATTCTGCTACTTTCAGCCTCCTACTACGGTTGCAGATGTCTCTAAATAGCATTCCAGTTATTTGTGTTTTCATCTATAATTATTTTCTCAACAAGAGTGTTTTAATCCCTATGTAGTTTTTAAAGAAAAACAGCAGTTTAAAAATGTGATTTCTCCTTGCCTGTCTGAAAAAATCGTGTAATGTGTCCTTAGAAACAAGCAAAGATGCAAATACATCATCAGCAATATGGACGCAGGGTGATTAAAATATGGCAGAAAGGAATGAATATTAATTTCTTTCTGCCACTAATACTGGAGTGAATCTTGGCAGATGTTTTATTGTTTGTTTGGCTCTTTGGTCCTCAGTTTCTCATAAATTTGGGAAATTGGGTCCTGGGTGAAGCCTAGCATTTTCTCAAATTCAGTTTCTAGGATCCTAGGAAACCTGTCTTAAACAAATGTGTACTGGCATGACTGGCTTTATCAAGGGACAGCTGGAGATTGACTATCTGTCTAGCTGCAGAGAACACTGGCTGAATGTGCCAGACCCCACCTCTTCCTTAATGAGCACACCCATATGATTAAGAGTAATCCTTAATGGAACACTTGTGCGATTAAGAGTCAAGGTAGGTAAATCCTGCTTTCACTTCATAATAGCTGGGAGAATTAAAGGTTACTTTAGTTCTTTAATCATACCTAGAATGGAGCAAGATCTACCCTCATAATATTCAGGGAAGTAGATAAAACAGAAATGCAAAGTATTTGTGAGCATACTCAGACCATTGCAGAACCTAATTGATAATTCTTATTAGAGTCCTTATCAAAAAAAAATCTAAGCCGAGCGTGGTGGTGCACGCTTGTAATCCCAGTACTTGGGAGGCTGAGACAGAAGGATTGCAGGTTCACGGCCAGCCTCAGCTACTTAGTGAGGTCCTCTGCAACTTAGTGAGACCCTATTTCAAAATAAGGAATAAAAAACAGGGTTGGGGGTATAGCCCAGAAGTAGAATACCCCTGGGTTCAATCCCCAGTATCGCAAAAAAAAAAAAAAAACTAA